>VXAA01006463.1:31100-47449 GCA_013399115.1 Anseranas semipalmata
GGAGGGGGGAGCGGCCGCGCCGGGCTGCGCGGGGGCGGCCTGAGCCCTGCGCGCCCGCGGAAGCCCTGGCGGGGGCAGGGTGAGGAACGAGCCCGGAGGGGAACGGAGGGCGAGGGGAAAGTTGCCCCGGAAAGGGGCGGCATCACCGGCTGAGCGCACCCGGCCGCCGGCGGTGGCTCCGCGGGGCGGCCGCGCTGAGGAACCCCGGTGGGCCCGGGGGGCTCCCAGGGCCTGCTTGGACCCCCGCAGCGCCACGTTCGCTCCACTGGGCTACAGCGATTCCTCGGTTCTGCTTTTAAACGGCTCAGGTTTTCTAGGTGGTTTCTGATTCAGCCGGTACAAAAATGTCAGTTAGTTTTAAATACAGGAGAATTCAACGGGAGAGTGTGCTCCGTTCCTTGCAGCGTCCGGGAACGTTTCCTTTCTGTCCAGGAACAAGTGCTGACAGCAAGTCAGCTTATGTCTTAAAGGGATTACCTTTCAACTTAAAGCAAAAATTAAGCAAATGATCCCACCACAGAATATGCACTCAGTGCGTAGAAGTAAGTGCCACAGTTCGGAGGAAATCATGCTCTGTTGCGCATATGTAAAAATGTGGCTGAGCTGTGAGAAACCGCAAATGGCAATTCTATAGGAGGGCACCGCAGTTTAAAAGGTTGGGATTGAGGTTGGGCGTTTGTGTGGGATCTGCAGCTCTTTGATGTGTAAACCTGAGGCAGCAATATTAAGAGGGAGGGGAATCCCAGCGTATAAAGAGCTCCTGCAGATGCGAGGCCTTGCCGCCTTGCACGGGGCAAGCAGAAATGACTCTGGACTTCTGCAAAGTTAGGAGCAATATATGGGGGGGAGGAGGAGTGAGAAAACACTTTCCCCGTGGTCCCCCTCTTCCCTCGCCCCCATTTCCCCAGCTACCGGTGATATCCTCAAGCATTAGGTTGCACGGTGAGTTGCCATTTTCATTAAACGAGGAAAAAAATCAAAACTGGAGGACACATCAAGCTCCCTGCTTGAGGCACAGCACCTGCCTCCACCCCATCCCCGGCCTCCGCTGCAGCCTCCCCGGGGCCGGGGAGGCTGGGGCTGGTGCAGGGCTTCCCAGCAGCTGTGACAGTGACCCGTAAGATGGCTGCTGCCGTCCCCGGTGCTTTAAGACGGACTGTTAAGGTGGAGGAGCCACTGCCCACGGAGGCGAGGGGAAATGCAACCCTGCCTCAGCCCCTGGCTTCGCAGAGAATTAACGGGGTGGGAAAAATCGAGTTTCTATAAATTTGAGGGAGAATCCTTTATTATCATTATTATTAGTGGAAGTGGCTGAATCACATTTTAGAATAGCAAGTTGCTGCTGTATGGTAACAACCGTTTAAGAATAATTTTCTTAACCTCTCTGCTTGCATTTCTTTATGCCGGTTACGTTTCCACTTTCGTCCCGGTCTTGAAAACGAAACTGTAATCGCTTAGTTTCACTTTCAGCTTTCCCACCACTCTGCTTCGGTAGCAAGCATTATAACCAAATGGCTCATCTGAAACAATATGTTGGCTCCTAGGGACCTCCGAATGTCCATTCTTGGACACAGACTTCTGGCTTTGCTGGGAGCTGCTGTAGCCATTCCATTCTCCCATTGTGTCATTTTATTTTCTCTCTCTCTCTCTCTTTTAATCACCAGCTCTAAATAGGTAAATTATTTAAAGGTAAATAATTACCTCTAAATGGTAAATTAATGATATTTAACCCAGTATCATTTACACAGCTATATACAAACAAATTACAAGTTTCAATTCTGAAAACACATTTGCTATTTTTACACAGCTGGGTAACTCCACTGACGTTTATTAGGGCCACTCAGTGCGCTTTTATGTCTGCAACTGCACAGGCAAGAGTTCACAGGATTGTGCTCTAGGCAAACAACCTCATTCTTTCACCTTATTCTTCAAGGTCCTTAAAAGCCTGACAAGTTCTTACTTCCACTAAAATAAAACATTTCATGGTGTGTTTATGAGGGTCTAATGCGAAAACCACTGCTGTATTGCATATGCTGTATTGCATAAGTAGCACGCTGGTTCGTACAAAGGCAAAAAATACTTTTCCTACAGTTCCTCCTTGAAGCCTCAAGAGCGTGGCTGCCTTACAATGCTATGTCCCTTCTTTTTCCTTTTTACCTTACTGCTCACTAGATAACCAGAACAGTAAGTCTGCCAGCCTGTGGCTACGGATACAGTTACTATAGTAACATTTATAAACACTAATTTCACTACAAATGCAGCACTGCCTGCTATCACGGAGGAACAACTTAAAAAGAAATTACTCTTAAACTGAAGATAGGTAAGTCTTTCTTTTTTTTTTTCTTTTTTTTTCTTTTTTTTTTAAATGTTTTAAATTTTTAGCATGTTTATTATCATTGTTCTCATTTCAACTTGTGCTATTATATTGTGTAAAACAAAACAAAACCCAAGGATTTACTTTGTCTTAAACTGCGCCGGTGACAGCTAAAATATTACATTCACAGTTTGGGCAAGAACAAACAAGGAAAAGATCATTTGCTGGCTGGAAACACAAGACTATAACTTGGGCTGTGTTGACTTGTGGTGTTTTCAGTGAATGCAATTTGGCCATAACAGGTTACACTACGTTAGGAAGCAGAAAAATATGACTGTATAGATGTCATTCTCAGCTTCATATATCCAAGCCGAGTTTTTCTGTTGACTGAATTTACAAGCTAGCACGTATTCATTTTCTAATTGTAATGCATGCATAACTCCATTTGAGCACAGCAGAATCACTCCAGTGCTTATTTTCCATCATTAAGTATGCACTAGGAAGATACTAAATTAGCATCAAACTCAAAGCATTGTCTGAAAAACCCTTGCCACGTCTCTTGGTTTCTGTCCTTCGGGGCACGTCAGTGGGTTTGCACAAGAGGAGCTGAGCCTGACAGCAGCGCTTGGCAAGCGCTGGGTGAGCCCAGCTCCCGCGCTCAGGGCAGCAGCCCCCTGACTCCAGGACGGCTGCTCACCTGCCCAGGCAGCCAGGCGCGGGGTGAGACATCGCGCCAGCTCCTGCGCTTCCCAGGGCTCTCTCCAGCTGCTGGTGGCTCCCAGGAGGCTCCTGCTTGCAGCTGGTGCTCCCAGAAGGCATCGCATCCAGGTTTGCTGCCATCGCACGAGTCCGCCCTGAACACCAGGCAAGCTTAAATGCAAAAGCCTGCATATTATTCCAGCAAAGGAGACGGTTGCACTCTTGGTGCAACAAAAGAGGAAAATTAAAACGCAATTTAGGGTGTGCCCGACGCCTGGTTATTACCTAGTTGTCATCTGGAGCTTTTGGGGCCTATCTTGGCCACAGGAAGAGTGACTCAACTAATAACAGCCTGATGCCAAGCAGCACTGCCTCTCTGAGAGGAGCCTCCCCGCCGGCTGCCCAGCTCTGCGAGCCCACCCGACCCCATCTCCCAGCCCAGGCAGGGCGCTGGGCCTGACCCGCGCCCCTCTGCCTCGCCTTTTGTTCAAGATAGGGCTCTTCCTGCTCTCCCACCTGTTTTTATTCATGCCATTCAATGCAAATGGAGAAAGCGGAGCTCTTCCCCCTCTGGGGAATTTCTCTGAGTATAAAATCCCATTGTGTTCTTTCATTAGCACATTCCTTGTGGGTTAAGTGGCCTCCCTCTTGGCCACCAGGCATTCAGGGCTGCTATCAATATTTTATGAACCACTGGAAGTACTAACAGTGCAAAAGTTTTGTTCGTTATACTGTCTCTAGAATCTTGTCAGCTTCCCATGGTGCTTACATGCAATATTAATAATGTAGATGGCAAACCTTAACAGTAGGCCTTTGTCTGTTATAGAGAACCTCACACCCCGATGACCCAATTTTTAAAGGAAAGAAAAAAAAACAGAGAAAAATGGAGAAAATGTCATTGCAACACTCACGGCTGTTGTAGCAACACAGACTTCTTGCCAGTGCCAAAGCACTTTGCCATTTTTTTCCCTTCCTACCCTGAGCATGCTCTTTATGACCGCAGTCACAGCTTTGATGGACCAAAACCAAGCGAGAAGCTGGTGGCTGGGCTCACGCGGCACAGCTGCTGCGCTGCCTTTGCCAATCCAACGTGAAGCACACGTGAAACAATTTCAGAAGCTGCTTGCTGATGTTGTTCACTCATCTGCTGTCACTGCATAGCCTTACACTGTGCCGTTTCGAGGTGATGAGAGCTCTCCATTGCTTCATGCAGACATAGGATGTGTTGCCTGTTTTTCGCTTACCTCCTCTTCCTTCTGCCTCCCCAGTTTTTGTGTACTCCATCCTCTAACACCCTTTTCTTTCCTTCCTGCTACCTGATGCACCCCACTCGGCACACTCTGACCCTACAGGGAGGGTCTTCCCGAGCACCCCACACGGTGCGAGCAGCTCCACCAGTGCAGGCGGGATCGCCCCGCCCCGGCGGCTGGCACACCCCAGCTGGCAGCGGGTGGGAGCCGAGCAGCCTCGCTCCTCCCGCTGCGCCTGAGCTGTCGCCGACCTGCACCCTTGATACTGCATTGATTTAGATGATAAAGCCATGCAGAGGAAATCCCTTTTGTTTCTGTAAGGTGATCACCCCATGCGGGCCCTTGGTGGGTTACAAACTGGCGCCTCCACTCCACCACAACAGATCCAGCTACCAGCACCTTGTGCAAAATATCTGTGGTATCGGAAGACCTATTTTGCCTTTTTTTATTATTATTATTTACTCCCATTTCACAGTTCAAATGCTTCCTCTTGTTGAAGAGCTGTGCCTCTTTTCAGGTGGACAGTGTCGCAAATTATGGTTCTGACTAAGACGACCTAATGATGGGGGCAGTTTCAAGATGACATGAAATCAGTGAGCCTGGAATCTCACGATTCCAGTTTTGGACAACACTTAAGAAGATAAATGAGTAGGCTAATTACCTTAATTTATTCCATAATTATTTAAATTATTAATCGGTTCCTTCTTTCTTGCCTATTATCAGGGCCAGTGCTGGGAGTGTTCCCAAGTCCCGGAGGCAGGCTCTGCCCGCGGCACAGCACGTGACTCACCAGGTTCGTCTGTATCTCTTCCCACACCTTTCGCAACAGGACTGCCTTGGAGCCGTGTTGCTGCTGCTGGGGTTACAGTAAGTCAGGTGTTATGCTGACCTAGGCTGACTCACCTGGGAGAAGATGTCATGTGCCTTCTGCATCATCCTCTCTGCAGATCGGTTTGGAGGCCCAGCCCTCCTAAAACTGGTGGAAGGTGTAGCACACAGCTGCTGGGTTAACAGATGACTTTGTCTTTTCAGATGAAGAGTTTTTAAGAGGTGGTATATGCATTTAATAAAGGCTGCATAAGATTTTTCATGTTAGATATTAGCTTCTTGCTGCTTTGGACAAAGGAGACCACATGAAACAGGGACCAAGCAAATACGTGCGGTCTGCTGTTAAGGCAGTACCAGCACAGGTAGCAGTGCTTGCCTATACCCGGGCCACAGGGTGTGCTCTGTGCAGCACCACGAAGCTGCAGCACGGCAAATGCCACAGGCACACCGGCCGCTCGTGCTGGTTCCTTGGCAGGGACCTGCAGCATCAGGCATATCACGCTCAGGGAAGGGCAGTCCCAGCGATGCTGAGAGCGCCTGTCACCATTTCTGTACACGGGTATTACGCATTTGCTAAAAAATTTGCAGCAGTGCAGCCTGTGTATACATATTAGCTGGCAATATTGTGATGGCAAGCTCAGCGAGACTGTGACCTCCATTTTACATCACTCAGCCCTTCTCTGCCTCCTTCTGTCACCCTCAGGCAGGCAGACACCTTCCTGGTACTGCTCTCAGCTCTGTAATGGTGAGTTTTCCAAGACCACTAACATGTAGCAAATAATAATACAGAACACATGGAGGAAGGAGTTCTGGACTAGAGATTGTACAATTAATTGCTGACTGACAAAGGTAAGAGAGGAAGAAGCACGCTCTGGGTGGAGACAGCAATGGCATGTGTCAGAGGGAGATGAGGGCACGTGAGACTTGTGTTTGGACGCAAATCAGATCCTGGATCATTAAAACTCCATGAGCAGTATCTTCACTACTTAAAAAAAAAAAATAATAATTGTAGAGCCAAACTGCAGAAACAGAAAATAATCTCTCCTTGCTATATGAACAGCAAGCAGCTCCAAGTGCCAGAAATACGAGATTTACTGAGGCGACGGTATTCTCTGCCACGCAACCCCCTGGCCTGCGGCTGTGCGGTCTGCCTCCGTTCTGCTGCTCTCACAAGCACGGCAGCGGATGGGCACGGCAGAGCAGCAGGGCAGCCTCCCTTTGAGGCAGCCTCCCTTCCGTAGGGGCAAGATTGAGAGCTGACGGAGAGGCTCTTTGTTGGGACACAAACAGTAAATAAGATTTTTGCCCTTGAAAACGCATGTAATCTCAAACAGTGGTTCCCTCCCCATTCTTCTATACCTTTTTTTTTTTTTTTTCCCATATCTCTATTTTTAGCTCAGAACATTGAACAGTGCCAGGTTTAGGCTCCCTAAATAGGCACAGGGAAATTGCAGTGAGCTAGAAAGCTGTATTTTCTCTTTTCCCTCTCTGAGGCTAAGAGAGCTTTGGCTTCATACATTGTGATGGCAATATCTCACTGTTACCCTTTAACCCTACAGCAAAACACTTGCAAGTCTTTACCTGTTCCTGACGAGGGAGAAGCAAGGAGAGAAAGAAATACAAACCAATCATTTTTACTTCACAAAAGATCAACAAAGGGCATTTTTCCTTTTTTTTTTTTTTTTTATTTCATTTTTACCAGATTTTCAGCTTGTAAAATATATACAGTATGCATAAACAAGGTATGCATACTATATATAAACCTAACATCAAGGCTGCCTTTTTAATAATATGAGCAAAATTATTGCAACTGAAGAGTTGTAGCATATCTTGTTATTATACATGAATTATTATACATATCATCCTGGTTATTTACAAACTGTAATAAACTAGGACTGTTTTGGTGCTCTGAAACCGTGATTTATTAGCACGTACACCCACTTACAGAGATACAAACATCTATATCTGTGTGAGTGTTAAGTTTCCCAAGTCCAAACTAACATTTTGTTGAAAGTTTTCAACTTCCTGTCTGTAATCCTTGGGACTTTTATAAACACCACATGTAAAATGGGTTCATATCTAAAAGGCTGACCGAAAGCAGCTTACCAGATATTCTGTATATATTAGCCCTAACTCTTCTTGGACATGAGCACATCATTACGAAGACAGCAGTGAAAAGGCTTGTTCGATCTCCCAGGCTCCAATTCAGACTATGCAAGGTAAAGGAAGAGAGATCTGCGCAAGCTTGTCTTCTGCTGATACTTTAACCATGTACCTCCTTATTTTGCCCCACTGAAGTGGTGCAGCATTTCTGGAGGATTTCTGATGCTCACCTCTAGTTGAGAGATGGACTTTCCTATAAACTGGTCCCACAGATCGAGAGCTGTAGCCACTTGCAAGCTCACCTCAGCAAGGACAGCGTATACAATGGTATCAAAAGGGTTTTTTAAATAGCTCCGCTAATACTTCAGCAGGTATCTCTCTATAGAAGAGATTTTCCTCCCTAAAATTTTATAATTGTTTATAACCTCAGCTGCTCACAGGCGCTTGATCCTTGAAGATTCTTATAACCCAGAGGTGATGAACAGGAGTGAGAAAGAATAGTGTCCTTCCCAGCTGAAGCCCTGGCAGAGGCAACAGTTGCAAAATAACTGCTTTAAGGTGCAGCTCTATCAGGTTTAAAGACAGAGCCCCAGAAAATGGACAAGGTCACAGCAGGATGAAATTGCCACACTTCAATGTGGCTGTCAGATATCACCATTGATAAACCACCGCTGTTCGTCCTGGTGGTGGATTAGCAGGAGTTTACAAAGGTTAAGAGAAAGTCAGACATCTCAGAAGAGAGATTACAATACACCCTATAACAAATACATTTTTCTCTAATATCTTGCATCCATACATGCATAAATACTAAACGTTAAATAAATAAACTCAAGGAGCAGGCGTTACCCAGAGATCTAAAAGCTCAGACACTGCTTGGCCCATTTGGTAATATTTTTGCTCTTCCTCATGCTTTCTTATGCTTAGTGTAGAAACTGACATGTTCAGAGTGCATCCTACATTAAAAGAACATTAACAGTGCTAAGCCTAGCTCTTGTGAGCAAGAAAAACAAATTACATTTATGTGGACAATATTCTATTATCTTCTGTGTGCCTATATACAATCTTATAAAGTCATTATTTTTTTTCCAGTTGACTCCTAAAGTCTTCACAACTAAAATTGATGGCAATAACCATGAAATTTGATTAAAGAGATATACCAATGCTACTGGCCCATGCAAAATTGGAAAGTGTTTTTTTAGCCTGAATCTCAAATATGCTTTTTTTTTTTTTTCTTTTTTTTTTTTTTTTTTTTTAATACAGACCCACTGAGTCTGGAAAGTGATGAATAGATACAGAAAAGCTGATGAGGAACTATTTCATACTCGCAGTTTTTAACAGCATGAAGGCACAGGGCTATGCATCAAGTCACAAGGAGGAAACAAAGAACTGACTGAGACCTCACTAAGTATATATTCAAATTGTGTTATGCATTTTGTATTTTCAAACTTTTCAGTTCTTGAATTTGCTGCATTACTGATTTTTAAACATAGTTCTTATACCTTTTACTTAATCTTATATATACATAAACATAAGTCATATAGCACACTGATGTAATTTAGAGTTTATAAGTGAAAACAAGACTTAAGTAAACGTATTATCTAATATTAAAGTGAAAATTCATTGCATATTGAACTCCTTCATAGAATGACACGGGAGGAAAAATCACAAGACAAAGCAAAAACACCTGATTTTGAACTTTGCAGAGATGAGGAGGATCATCTGGAGGAAGTCACAATTGCTCCTGAGAATGAAGATGCCAAAGGCATTTCAATTCTTTGCTCATTATGTCAACAAACAATATATCCATACCATCTTTTTTATCATAAGAAAACCCACAAAGCCCTAACTTTGCTGGGCTATGATAGCTCACAAGCAAAGATGGACAATGAAACGCTTCTAGCTCAGAGACATAAGTTAATTTCAAAATTGACCAGGTTTCCTAAATATTCTGAGAGACATAGGCAGAAGATTGATTATTCATTTGAATTCCTTATGGATGATCACACTCCTACACCATATTGTGATCTTGACAACACTAACAGTCCTAGTACTCCTACAAAAGTAAAAAATTCTTCAATAAAAGCATTATCAGTTTGCCAAGATAAAAATTCCATATGGCAGGGAGACATGGAAGACAGATTTTTTGTGGTGGACAACTATGGAAATAGGCCAGACACATGTTTTCTGGGGCTAGTTGATGGCTATCGTGGTGTGACAGCTGCAGAAACAGTTGTAGCAGAGTTTCCACTTTTATTTCTTGACCAGCTTGCTCAAATAGATTCCTCCTACAAAAAGACCGAGGAGGAACAGCAAATTCTAAATTCTTTCACCACAGTAATTGAGGCAGATTACAGGAAAAATGAGAAGATGTTCTCTGATAAACAGGAAAATGATGAGACCAACAAGACAAAAAATTACGAATGGATTCACAAAGCATATGCCAAGTCCTTCTGGAGAATGGATAGACTTTTACAACTGGGAAGGAATGAAGTGTCCAAAGTTCGCTGGAGTGGCTGTTCAGCTGTTACCTGTTTGATAGAAAGGCTTCCCAGCAAAAATACAGATGGTACTGAAGAAGGAAAACACTTTGAAAACAGCACACACAGTCCATTAACCAGGACAGCTGAGGACGTTGCTGGGTTACTGCATATTGCTAACATAGGTATGTACATTGCACATTGGATTTTTTTTTTTTTCTCTGACCAATAAAGAGAGAAAATAAGCTAATTTACAGGTTTATTGGCAGTAAAGATCTGGAGATAAAAACCTGCAACTGCTTTAACTTGACAATGCAGAGGAGACACAATAAATTCCCTTGTAATTGATACCAGTATCAGGCAATAAGTATTGGATGAGAACCCTCAATATGATATTTGAGTTAAGGCAGTAAATCAAATTTACTGACATGAAAGACAATTAGGAAACATTCCACAATATGCAAGTGACCTGTGTAAAAGTAGTAATTTTTATGTATTTAAAATCAAGAGGAGGCTTAAGGTGTCAGCATTGTAGGACAGCCACTCATGAACCTTATTCTAGATCTGATAAATCCCTTGTGTCACCGAAGCATGCTTTAAAATATTTTCTTTTCTTCATTTCTTCCTTCTCTTCACTTCTCTTTGTTTCATTGAGACTTAAGTGTCACTATTTTGTCACCAGCAAACATGATCCATAGGAATTATCTGACCTATCAATTTCAGAAATAGAAATTGGTTATTTACTGTTGTCATAGATCTATTCACTCCTGTTTCCTTATGGAGAATGCTGCTTTGCCTTTCTATTGTGTAGAAGATCAGTTATTAATTACAGTGAGAAACACCAATACATTCCTAATGCTTCTCCAACCAGCCTTGCTGCAGGCAACACACCAAAGCTCATGCAGTCCTTCACAACTCTAGCCATTACGTCTGGCCACTTGGAGATTTTTATCAGTTAAGTTCTCATGTACATGACAGCAGCTGCTTTCTCACAAAGGAGTATACAAAAAGAGTTATATTAAAAAAATAAAAGCTGCTGGGTGAATAGTTTCAAACGAAGTCGCATCTATAGTTCTGTTCTCCAGTGTCTTCCAGTCCCTGCTTGAATCATGTCCCCAGGGACTGCAATACTTTCCTCTCATTCTCTCTAACATTATTAAGGAGTGTGCTAACACTGCAACTTGCCATCAACAGGGACACTCTTTCCTCCTCAGATGAGTATTTTTGCAAAACCCATGACTTCTTCATATTTCTTCCTATGAAATTTTAATTGCAATTAATCAAGAGGGTCAAAGATCAATAGGAAAGGGACAATCACTTTAGATGTTTCATTTCGAGGCCAAAAAATCATCATATTCCACATTTGGATAAAACTGTTTTAAAAAAATATATCAATAATATGCAATTCTCTGCAAATCCGAGGAATACCATAAACCAACTTGAACACGCACTGACACTGAAATATATAACTGTGGTCTACCTCCCTTTCCTCTCCTATCCATGCTTTCTCTACCTTCAACAAGCATTTTTTGCAGTCACCTGAACTTCACTATTACTGGTATCAAAACTGGTAGTCTGGTGCCAGATCAGATTCTTGCAGGAGATGTAGCTGCACCTATATGGAATGCTATATGGAATATAACAGCAGCTCACATAAAAGTTGTAATGTTTTCAGATTAAAAAAAAAATGCATGTTTCCATTTTATTGGGGAAGAAAACTTTTGTTATTACAATGAGCCTGAGGCACAGGATGAAGGTAAGAAAATTTAGTAGAGAATTCACCCAACTTCAGTTTTCTGGCTCTAATTACCTGCCTCCATCCTTCCCTCCCAGATGAAGTTTTATGCTGGCCTCTTTTAAAGATACTGTAAGCTCAGGCTCTGTAAATGAGGTAAGTAAGGCTTGAAAGTTGTTGAATAGAGATGCTTCAAGCCTTTTATGATTTAAGTCCACATTTTGGAACCACTTCTAAATACACATTTATTTAAACTAACACAATTTCCCACCAAATGTAGCACATAGAAGAAAAAGATTTTCACAACATCAAACTTCATTCTTCCTCCAGGAGTGTGTTCTTACAGAAGCATAAACGTGCTCCTTCAGCACCAGAGGAGCTGAAGAGAATGATCAGATATGCGGAGCAGGAGATGGCAGCACTGCTTGCTTTATTTTGTCCCACATTAATAGGTCAGCTGGTTCTTGTTCACTCTTCTGCTCTGTCNTAGCACATAGAAGAAAAAGATTTTCACAACATCAAACTTCATTCTTCCTCCAGGAGTGTGTTCTTACAGAAGCATAAACGTGCTCCTTCAGCACCAGAGGAGCTGAAGAGAATGATCAGATATGCGGAGATGGCAGCACTGCTTGCTTTATTTTGTCCCACATTAATAGGTCAGCTGGTTCTTGTTCACTCTTCTGCTCTGTCTCTGGTTTGAAGACGAACTTGCATCATCCAAAAGCAAACTAGATTTTACTCTTTCTTGCAAATTGTTTCACACGGGTTATATTACGCCCTTTGTTAAGGGCATAAACCCCGTATTTCCTTTGATCCTTTAGAGGATCAAAGGAAATTTTAGACAATCAACTAGCTCTCCATGGAAATCAGAGTAAGGGGGAGGGAGCAAGAACACATTCACATTACAGATAACCTAATGCATTTACATTCTATGATCAATAAAAAGATGTATTCTTCAGATCGATATTCTGAATCGCCTTCTAGAGAAATCTGCCTTCACATGGACTACACTTGGAGCTGTCCCCTACACTAGACAATGCCAATACTTCCTGAGAAATACAAATGTATAAGCACTGCCCACTTACAAACACTTTTCAAAGTAGATCTGTGCCCTACTCTAGCTAGAAAATATTAATTACACAATACAAATGAACACACTATGGCCAGCTTTGCATCTGGAAAGCAACCATCCCACTCTCCTAGAAAAAGTGTTTGGGAAACAGAGTACTTGACATCATCCATTTGCACCCTTGCTTAAAAACCAGTCAAGGTGCAACATTTCCATCAGACTGCACTTTAGGCTGAATGAAATGACACAGACTCCTCATAGAAGTTTAGCTGTAATCAGAAGAACAAAGTTCTGGTATAGTCTTCTGAATAGGGGGAGGAAAAAAAAAAACTATAGAAAACCTTGCTGTAAAATGGAACTGGATTGACGGTCATATTGCTACCTATGATAGTAAAAATTGAGCTATGATCTCAGCTTTCTTTCCCCAGTCCTTAGCAAAATGCTGATCATTGATGTAACAGCAATATCAAAAAATCAGTGGGCTATAACTCAAAATATTTATTTCACTTTTAGGTAACGTACATGCAGTTTTATGTAAAAATGGCAAGAGTTACTGCCTCTCAAAAGAGCACAGCACTTCTAATGTAAGCGAGAGAAAACGCATACTTCAGAATGGTGGAAACATCAGCACTAATGAACCGGATGGATTAGTAGAGGGTCACCTTAGAACTACAAGGGGTCTTGGACATCATGGAGATCCAGTACTGAAAAGATCCGTTATACCTGTACCTCACAGCATCTCTGTCCCTATCGATGATTCTTGTCAATTTCTTGTTATAGCTTCTAACGGGCTCTGGGAGGTTTTGGATTACAATCAAGTATGTGCATTAACACTAACAACATTCACTCATTACTTGAGAATGTATGAATGTGATCAACAAAATGAGGCCTCTCTGTATAAATGTCAGTATTTGATGCCCCTCTCTGAAGGGGACTTAAATGACTCAAAGGCTACTAATGATGGAATAGAGATACTGTACTCCAATAAAGACATTTTTCTCACTGACTCAAAAGGCAACCTTACACAAAGCAAGCCAAAATGTTCTAGGAGGAGCTATTTACAAAGTGAAGACAGAGTTCCTAAGGGAACTGATGACCACAAAAACCAAGCTGATCCAGAACTGTCTCTTAGCAGTAACAATGAAATAGGTCCACAGAACAGAGGGATAAAAAAGTCTGATTTTAGCACACAAGGTGGCTCTGAAGAACCGGAACAGTCAGAGGGCAGAAAAGTTTACCTATGTAACAGTTTTCAGGCACATTCACTGCCTGCAGCGCAAGAAGAAATGGACACTGACACTTTCTGTGCAACTAGTCCAAGTCACATCCATAAACAGCTGCAAGAGAACGTACTGGCAATAGGATCTACAGACTTGAAACAGCCTCAAAAAGATACAAAGGCATACCTATCTAATCATGACTCAGATCCACACCTGGCAGAAGAAATGGACTCCAAGATACTCTGTGACAAACCTGCAAGTTATACTGGTCAGCAACTGCTAAAAACCACGCTGCCAGTGGATTGTAAACCACCAACAGATTTTGAAGAGGACACAAAAATATACCTGTCTGATTGTGAATCACAAACTGCAGGAAGAGGCAGAGTCACCTCTGGGACACTCTATGACAATGCAGCAAGCTACATCAGTGAACAACTGGTAAAGACTGCACTGGCTGCAGGTTCAAGAGATAATATTACCATTATGATTGTACTTCTAAATGGGTGCGATAAGATATCCAACTACCTCAAGATCTGAAAATTTCTCATACGATAAATAGAGTTTCACAGTACATATAGCACAAGCTTACATTTAGCTGCATCACGAAGTTACTTGCAATCATCTTGAATACTGACCAGTGGAGTACATCATACTCATTCTTCAAGCTGTACAAATGCAATAAAAGCTTCTGAAACTCACAGTAAGAAACAGTAATCACAAACTTTTTTTTTAACCACTTTATTCAAACCTGAGCACCTCAATATAAAACTAAACACTGGTGAACTGTCATTTTCCTTGCTAAACCCAGATTACTGCAAATTTAAAATCTGCACAAGTAAGTTTCTGCTATCAGTTCAGGTTTTAAATAGACTAATTCATCTCTTCTGACACACTTGGTAGATTTCATATAATGAAAATAACTAAAAGAATTAGTGCAATATACTGGACAGATCAAAATAAAATGTACTTTGGAAAACAAAGTTGCAAAGTTCATTACTGACAGACAGCAGTACTTATGTTACAGATACAGGAGCATCATTTATTATTGTTCTAGCCATAAAGGAAGAACTTAGAACCCCCTTTGATTAGAGAGGAAAAAAAGTTAGCTTTAAGTAACTGTACATTCTGTATACCTTTAAGCAACTCTTAAATATTACAGAAAGTATTAAACAAATGTAGACTACAATGCAGAGTACCTATTTACAGTACATTAATATCCAAATTTAAAATCAAGTTGGATGTCCATAATTGTTAGTGCACTATTTTTTCCTTAGGGGAAAAACAAACTGTAACGGCCAGCAATGATCAAAAACAAGAAAGAAGTCACAGACACCAAGTTTGTTGTGGTTTTACTTGAAGAGCTCTTACAGTTTGTAAAGGAAAAAATCCTATGTTGTAAAGTTGAATTTACTGGTTTGTACCTTCTGAACAGATTAGAAATGAAGTCAAACTTGATTTATCGCTATTCTCTTTAGACAGCTAACTGGGTTGATATAATTTACATACAGTGTACCAACTAAACTCCACTTTCCTGCAAGCACAGGGTTCTTAAAATTGTTAATGCAAGTATTATTTGTAATTAAATTATTAAACTATGGAATGTATAACTAAACAATAGATACCTGCAGAAACAACTGGTTGCATCAATACTGTGAATAAGTTTAATTTTTAGACCCTGTTTCTAAAACTGTTTTAAAGCACAATTGAGAATTATGAAAAGTTCAAATTCTATTCATTATAACAGTAATCAGTATTGAAGCTACAGGAACTGGCCAATTAGGTCCATGGAAAGTAGTTCTATATCCCTAATAGCAAATGATTTTTAAAACCTTTCAACTGAAGGAAGTTTATTCCGCTTCCATCACTCCTCTACTGCTGAAACATTACAGACAGTGGTGGATACATGCATGTTAAAATTTTAGGTCAAAAGGAAATTCGGTATCATAAACTTGACTATTATTGTAAGTCTCTTCGCTGTTTGGAAGCTGTACTGGGCCAGGTTAAGCACTCCAATTCCATGGTTATTAACAGTTAGGAAGCAGAAGAATATTCAGAACAGTTTAAAGCAATTGATGTTTTAGTTACTACAACATTGACTCTTGGGTGGTTGTGTGGGTTCAGTAAGGTCTACTCCTCTTCCTCTGGCAGAGTTGGCTCCTGTATTCTGTGGTTCATTCTTTGGCAATTTTTTTGCTATAAAATCAACAAGAAATAAGAGGTAAAATGGAGATTCTTCTGAGGTTAAATCATCTGAGTACACAAACAGTCAGCACTTAATTACTCTATAAACATATCAATATAATCACTATAAAATCCGATTCAATTCAGTATGTTGGTAATAAAAGAAGTTAAGACATTTAACTTCTTAATGATTAACCACCTTATCTAAGATTTAAGAGTGAAATGCATTAGTACCTTGAGCAGTGAAAAGTTATCTGCCCAGGTATACTATGCCAGTAAATGATGGCTCTTGCAGGAATTCACCTACACAGAACACACTTTAAGATCAGGATGTTAGGGCTAAAAGATACAGAAAGAATGAAAAGGCATAAAACAAACAGAAGTGGGTCAACCTACTGCCCAGCTAACCAGACAGAGTAAGTATTGCATACAACATAAAAAGTGGCCCTCAGCACTAGATCAGTCACCCCCCC
>VXAA01006463.1:47482-62561 GCA_013399115.1 Anseranas semipalmata
CTGTCTTATCTCCTGTTCTTATGAGTTAGTTGACTTTGATAACTACTTTGTTGTCCTTGTAGCTCAAGTGTACCTTCACAATCTGACATGAAGAATATGGGTGACAAGCATTACCCTTACAAGCAGCAGGTCCTTCTAGCAATTTTCTGATGAAGAGAAAGGTAAGTTCTACATAAGACAACTTCCATGGGGGCTGTCTTGCCCATGTTATCAGGACCCAAACACCATCCCTGTTCTACAGTTTGGCTGCATGCTTTGAGTCCAAAGTTATAACTGTGGCCAGCTTTTTAAAAGAACAACTTTTTCCTAAAAGGAATGAAATTCCACTATAAGAACAGGCAGCAATAAAAAACCTAGCACATCAGAAAGAGGAACTCAGTTAACAGAACCCAAGAATTCACGTGATATTAAGCTTCTAAGGCAGTATGAAGGGACATAGCATCAGTAGAAAAATGCTTTCACAGCACTGCAGCATTAGATTCTAGATACTAGAAATGAACAAGATTTTCTTGTAACTGGAAGTTTTGAACAAGTTCTAAACCAGTTAATTCACAAGCAGCTGTAGCTTGCATCCCCCTGTTTCTGTCCGTTTTCTCTCTTTTTTCCTCTCTCATTCTTGGAAGATCATATTTACATCTGGTCCTCAGAACTGCATCCATGTTGTGCAAAAAGCTATTCTAAGTTCCATGCAATACTTATATCCTAGTCAAGATTTTTCAGAGTCCATTGCTGCACAGATCTTGTTCTGATTCACTGATAAGGCTGAATTTCACCCATCTATGTAAAAGAATACTCACATGGACTAACAACCTTGCAGACAAGGTACCCAGGTACTAAATAGGTATTTTTTGTCAAATTTATTTTGTGTAGTTCATTAAAATAGGGACAGGTAAGAATTATTGTTGATATATTAAATTACCAAAAAAACAACAGATTTTGAGGATTCATTTATCATGTTTCTTTTAAGAGCATGCAAACTGCACCTTTAAACAAATTAATTCTGAAGTTTCACCAGAGGACTATAATTGAGCATTTCTGTATCGTTAAATGCAGGCCTACCTTGAGCATTTATGAAAAAAATATACTTTCTACTCAGAGTTCTGTATTTTTCTTCCCCCAAGTATTTACAGCTAATATGAAGCAAGCACTTGCCATAAAATGTTGCTACAGTGATAACTTAATTTGCATCTGCTGGAAGTTTGAACCACACCACAAGCTACCTTCTGCTTTACTGATTTGGAAAGCAAAAGGTAAGAGCTCTTTAGAAACATTTAATTTTGATAGCAACGCTGTTTTTCAGAAAAAGAAGTGGGATAGAGAGGTCACTACAGTGCAAAATATGAAACAGATTAATAAGGTTATTTGACATTATACATTACTATTTCCCAGCAGCAGAATGACTAGTGTGATTAATGTTATTAAATAGGACAGTGACCCACCTAAAAACACACACTTTCTTTTTCCTTTACTTTATAATTTTTTATTAACAATGAAATATGAATTTGTATCTATCAAGGGAATTCACAGTATCTTTAGCAATTTATACTTCTTATTACATGTTATAATCTTTATAGAAATTCCTAAGATATGTTAGGGCTAGAAATACGTAAATTTACTTTTCATATGAAGTGTCCTTTACATCTACTCAGACTTTGAATTTAAACAACATCTCATCTTTGGCACAGCTTTTGGATTTTGTGGCTGCATTTGGAATTCGAACAAAATTTTAATACAGAGGAGTATTTAGCAAATACTTTGATTAGACTAAAATGAATACTCTTGACTTTTTTTAAAGCAAATCATTATCACTCCTATTTGAAACGTTTCCAGCTTCAATTATCATTGTCAAAAGTACATTATTCTAGGTTCTGCACACCCTCCCAAGGCAGTACACAATCTGCTGCAAAAAAACGTAACATTAAAAGGCACATATTTATACATTTTCACTTACATTCTTATACTAATTTGATAAACAAATCCCAGGTACATTTTATGATTAAGAAAAACTGTAAAAACTTTCAACGGTTAACTATACCATGGGAAAGGTGGGTTTGGCTTTTTTTTTGGTATGTAATAGCAACTACAGCTTAATTTTGCTTGAACTTGAAGCAGTACCACCGATCATGGAGTCAAGACAGTTATATGAAACTTGCTGACAAAATTCAAATTAATCTAACCTTGCTTAGCTATTACAAGTTAATCCAAGCGTTTAGGTGCTTTACAGAAGACCTGTGCAAATGTGCTTCAAGTAAGTTTATTTGACTTATCAACATCATAAAGGAGCTGAAGGGGCCCAAGGAAACTTCAGTGCCACAGGAAGAAAAATAGTTCACGTGAAAAGACTGAAAGAGCTTGAGTTAGGATGCTTGTGACGATATGAATCTCAAGAAAACAATTCCCTTAAATTCTCAGTGTGTTCATAAACTTACCAATTGCCATAAATATTTCATTTACATTCATAGATGTTTTGGCAGATGTCTCCATGAACAATAAACTGTTGTCATCTGCATAAGCCTGTGCTTCCTGAAAGATAAAACAAGAATGCATTAGTTAATTTTAAAAAACAAAACAAAACAAAAACCCCTTAGTTCTTACACGCTGCACATTTATTGCTACTAACGGACAATTTCTATCCCATTTTGAAAGAAGGTTTGGTGAAACACTCATGTGACAATGCATTATTCATTAGCTATGAAGAAGTTATGACTCCATCAAGCAGTTAAACATTAAGTAAGGATTTTTAAGATTGCATTTCTAGTCTTCAAAATATCCCATATTAAACCTACCACAAAACTAAATAATAAAAATACTTATGAAAAAGACACCCTGATTCAAGGCACTAGCTGTGATAGCAATAACGAATAAGCTCTAGAAAGTGCCATCAAATGTCAAGAAATCTATTATTACCCCTAGAAAGATCAGTTTCTGAACTACCTTGAATCTTTCAACCGAAACAGATTGATCAGAACAGTTTAATTATCCTGACAGAAATTCACTGTTACAAAACAAATAAGGAAAATCAAATGTCTTGCCACCTTATCTCCTTCTCCAGTCTGAATTTTCATCTGAAATACTCTCTATTTCAGTTCCCTATTTTTGCCACTTCCTGTTAGCCAGTTCAACTATAATCCCTAGCGTCTTATGATTATGTAACTGCCTTTGAATTCAACAGGAAATCTGTAAAAAGCCAAACTAGAATACCTATGAAGAAAAAAAAGAAAGAAAAAGAAGAAAACATCTGCAGTCTTCTATATTTATTTAAGTTACATCTGCTAAGACCTCTGTATCTGAAATAACACATTAACCACTACCTAGGAATCTGGATTGTGCTGTGCAGCGAGAAAAGATTATCAAGCCCATGAGAAGACAATGAATCCACATTAATAAAAAAACCTAACATTTGAAAAAATGTTAAGAAAACAACTGTAAGAACAACAACAAAAAAAAAAAAAACAAAAAAGCAGTAAAGGTAGTTCTACTTTGGTAATTAAATTGCATTAAGTTTTTAGACTGTACACATGTATAAAATTTTTGTTACATACCACAGTTTTTCACAAAACACTGATGTTTTCTGTGATTTAGTTTTATGTTGCAACTGACATGGAAGTATAAAATTAGAAAACCGAGATGTTGAACTCTGGCTGAAAAATACTTAAAACTGCTAATCTTCATAGACTGAATTCTAAAGTTATGAAAGGATTCATTACTTTACACAGCAGTATCTCACACAATGACACCAAATACAGGTTAAAACAGTAAGAGAATTAATGACTAATAAATAAATATAGTCTTAAGAAAACCAATTTAAATTCTTTGAACCATGAATGAACCAGAACATCTGTAGTTTTATTTGCTTTGGAAGACATTTTTCTGACGACTTGGTTAAATTTTCTAGAAGACAGAAATATAGAAGGGAAAGCACACGTGTATCAACTAAAAGAAAAAGAATGCCATGAAAAGCACAATTAGAAGTTGAAACACTGCTTCAATAGTATACCCTAAGCATGTTAAGGATATTAATCACCTTTGTATCACAGAATAATCAAAACTCCCCTGCTGGCAAGTCAGAGAAAATTGGTTTGCCTGTAGAGCTTGTTCGTAAACTATCTCATAGAATCATAGAATATCCCGAGTTGGAAGGGACCCATAAGGATAATCGAGTTCAACTCCTGGCACTGCACAGGTCTACCCAAAATTTTAGACCATGTGACTAAGTGCACAGTCCAAACGCCTCTTAAATTCAGACAGGCTTGGTGCAGTGACTACTTCACTGGGGAGCCTGTTCTCATCTCATCTCATCCATTGACACTCTAGTTACTGGTAATTTTGGATCGAAGACAGGAAGGGGTCATAGCAAAGAAAGAGAAATTCAATTAGCCTTGAAGGTATGCAAATAAATTAGTTATTCCTCAAAGTCAAACTTAATTACTTATTCAAAAAAGTCTATTGCTACATATCACTTATACAGAAATAGATTTTTCACTAGCATGTATAATTCAATTAGTCTCAGCTGACGGTTATATTTAACAGCCTGACCTCTGTAACAACTAGCTAGCCTATGCATATAAGCTCCTCAGTAGGCTTATTTACTTTCTACTCCAACAAAATGCTATTTCTATAAACAGAAGTTACATACATACCTGAAAATCCACAGCTCTTTTGTTAGCTAGATCTGCTTTGTTTCCTGCTAAAGCTATTACAATGTTAGGACTTGCTTGTCGCTGAAGTTCTTTGACCCAATTTTTCGCTCTGGCAAAGGACTCCTGTTAATGATTGCAAAATGATGCAACTTGAGTATTATCATCCTCTTGTACTCACCTATTATCCCAATCTCTGTTATCTATACTTCAAGCAAAATGCCAATTAATGCAAGGCTGCTACCTTTGTCCAAAGGCACACTCCAATTTGCCAACTGAGTTTTTTAAATGATAAATTCCTACCTTGGTTCTCAAACGTGCTTAGATGGGACAATGCTGAAAAAGTAAGTAAAGATAGGAAGATTTATGCAGACCAAGTAAGGAAAGAGAAACAGTTAAGTGGCAAAATGGGAATTTTAATTTCTCCTCTAGAAGAATCAAGTCTATGAATATATTCAAAGGGTTTAAAACATTTTGTAATTACAGTATAGGGATGCCATTTTTCTGAGGGTTTTGTTTTTTAAGTCTCATTTTATCAAAAGCACATGAAGCTTATCTGATCTAAGCTCAAATAAAAAGAAATCAAATAATGTTAGGTTATGGTCTCAATGGTTTGTGCTGCCTTTCCAATCCTTACATATTACTTGCAACAATAGTACATTAAAACTTCTTTCACCATCAGAAAAATTGTCACCAGCAGTGTGGTAAGAGTAACAGTTCAATTCAGATGAACTGATGTAAAAGTGGGTTTGAAAAACCTCCGCAAGGGAATTTGCTTTTTCTGTTTTTTTTTTTTTATTTTTTAAAGTAAAAAACACTAGAAATAGTCTTTTGGCAAGAAAAGTTTGCAATCACAATTTAACATTACATAGCCCAACATTAAATGATGAATTGATACAGAAAAATTGGTTAAAAAAAAAAACAAAAACAAGGCATGAGACTCAAGACCACTAACTTCCAGATCCCCCTTTATATTGTACTTACCTCATTTGTAATGTCGTATACAACTATAGCTGCTTGCGCTCCTCTGTAGTACATGGGTGCTAAACTGTGGTACCGTTCTTGCCCAGCTGTATCCCAAATTTCAAATTTTACCGTTGTATCATCAAGACACACAGTCTGCGTTAGAAAAGCAGCTACAAAAAAGACAGAGGTGCTGAAACCAGATGTCTGCTTATATCTGTATATCCATATAAAATTATGTTCAGAGATGCATCAAGCACGATTTCCTTGACAATTCAAGCCTATTATTAAAATATAGCAGGTCTGAAGCTAGTAGATTGTAACTGATAACACAGAACAGTTACTTAAACAGCTAGTCTTTCCTCACATTAAAGAGGTAAGAAAGTAGTAATTGGAAAGAATTCCCATTTTTTTTCCTAATAGTGAATTTGAGTAACCACAACTTCTCTCACATCTTCTAGATACATTTCACCTTGATGCAACAGACAGCATTCCTTCATGCTACACTCCAACAGCTCAGTATTTACAGTTCTACGCTACATTTACATTATTTGAATAGTATGTTAAAGCCTAGATTTCCAGCTCCTGACAATTCCACCTTGGCTAATGCTTATGGAAGCACAGATCACTTCTCAAAAGTCCTTGCTCTTAAAGCAGCCATACAGGTGTATTTTTCCCTTTGCAAGTCATCTCAAGAACTACTTTCAAAGCATAATTTTCACAGCCTTCAGTTTCAGGGAAACTTACATCCATTGCCAATATAGCTGAATGTATCTGTGTACCTAAAAGCTGGGTCTGTCATTACCCCAAATAATGGTCTTCTATTTACAGCAAACGGTAATTGATACCAAGTCTTCAAACAGTTACTCCTAGCAAATATTTTCCATTCAGATTAAGGTTACATACTAAAAACACAGAGGTGAATACCCATACAATATAGAAACCACATCACAAAATTAAGCTAGTAGCTCAATGAAATGCTAAGGGAAGCCCCCTGCTTGGCAGAAATGGGGATGATCATCACTAAGCATACTCACAGATTGTGGCCAGTTTAAATCAAATGCCTGAAGTGGCACTGACCGATAGATAACCCTTGCACATCTTGTATGCTATCCTGCCCCATATCCTCCAAGTAGCATCCTCCATTGTAGCCTATGAATCACTCCTGAACTGCTGCAACTTTTAACTCATTACAGTAAAACAAAAGCAAGTCAATCTTGCTTCATAAAGGACACTACACATACCGTAGAGCAGCTGACTAGTAAGTGGTCAGATGCTCCTGCTTCAGGGGTATTAGCATCCATTGGAGATGAGCAAGCAGGTTGGAGAAGGGAAAGGCTTTGATGTTCCAATGTTAAATCACTAAGTCTCTAAAGACTAAATATCCAAGCACTGGTAAAACAGGCTCCTCTTAGTAGCTCCCTAAGCAGCCCAGAACCAGAATAAAGACCAAAAAACCACAACCAAAACATTCTGCACCATACTAAGGATTTCTTCCTCAACCAGCTGAATATTATATTTCTCCAAGACAGAGACAAGATGCTAAACAAGTGGAATTTTAAGTTCTTATTGATATTCTTTTAAATAGAAGAATGCACCTACCACTCCATAAATTAAGGGATGTACTCAGGAAGATAATTAAAACAAGGGTTTTATTCTTGGCCACCCTTGTTTTTGTTGAAATGAAGCTTTCAGCCACCACAAAAATGTCAGGTAATTTCAGCAAAAGGCCACACTTAATTGATAATCAACTATGTTAAGTATCTGAAAGCCTCTCATCCTTAACAGCCATACTTTTGTCTTAAGCAGCTAACAGGCACTGCTGCACTAGTCTGAAGTGGAGAAGTCCAGTTATCAAACACCACCACCGCCCAACATGGCTGCCTGTAACTGCACTCTTTCAGAAGTTCTTATTCAGACTCACAATGCATGTAAGCCTCTCTTTGTTAAAAGGCCCTTCTGTATACAAAGAAAACTATGCCTAAAGCAAATACAGGCCACAGTTGCACAGCTTTCTCTATAGAAAACTTTCTGAATCCCAACATTGCTGCATTTAGTATCTCTTGACTGTATTATATGGCATTTCCTTGCTTCTATTTTATACAGAAGAGAAATAAGTTAATATAGAGATTACACTAAAGGGTATCTATTTGAGCTCAGAGTTAAGTATTGTTTAACCTTTGTATAGCTTTTAAACAGTGGAACAGAGTTTGCGTTATCCCTAATTCTACCCAGACACTAAAACAAGAGAAAATAAAAAGGAGGTTAAATGAATTAAACATCACTGAAATTTAACAACCAATTTCACTGAAGAGTGTTTTTTTTTAAAAAAAAACAAAAAACAAAAAACAAAAAAGTTCATATAGGAAATTAGCTTCTCAATATTATCTTTGGGAATATCCTCTATACTACCACATAGCATATGAGATAAAACAAGCTTTGCACACTAACACCTACCCTAAAGCCATTATAAAAGGTAAAAAGCCAAAAATGAGCATCAGTAAGACTGCTAAAGGAGAAAAAAAGGGCTTCTCCATTTATGCTGACAGATATACAAAACAAATACATCTAACACCAAGAAACAGGGTAAAAAAAGTGATGTAATGAAATTTAGCTTGTCTTTATTTTTGTAAGCTTGGTAGATTTTTACATTTCGACAACTGCGTTCATATGTAAAGACATGGATGACTGAAAGGGCTTGATATAAACATTATAGTGAAACAACCTGATTCATGCAAGCAACTACAGGGACTACTAGACAATATTGATCAACCCATAAAAATCTGTATCTTGTTTAGGATAAGTTTAAATTTATCTGAGAAAGAATACAGCTCAGTAAGAACAAACAATTCAACATACAAATTAGCAGCAGTTGGTGGAAAAAAACTAAAAATTATTGGCAGTTAAACAGAATCTTTTTTTTTTTTTGACTTCTAACAGCCAGCACTGTTTTTTTTTTCCATGTCACAAAATGTAAAAGCAGCACATTAAATCCTGTGATTAATGACAAAGAAAGGCATATCTAGACACATAGCAAATTCTCCCAGTTCAAAAGCAAGCCAGGCTGCATAAACAACACAACCTTTTTGCAAAATGCATACAGCACAATTTAAATAGCAACCCACCCACCCACAAAATTCAACATAAAGCCCATTTCTCAGAACTATGTGGTTCAAGCAAACATTTACCTTCTCCACTTGACATGGATGTTTACTACAGCCTTGTGCCAACTACAGCTTTTATCTTAATAAGTTACAGTTCTCAATTAAAGATGTATAGCTCAGATTTGATCCTTGCTGTCAATGACCCATTCTGGAAGTGCCATTACATTCCAGACTGTCAATGGCAAGAATATAAATTTAATGTGAAACAAAAAGGGTAATTTTCTCACCTCCAATTGTACTTTCTTGAAACTCATGAAACTGTCCTTTTACAAAACGAAGCACCAAACTTGATTTACCAACTGCAGACTCTCCTAGAAGTACTAATTTGAATTGGCAAATTTTATTTCCAGCATTTGGCCCATTGGGTCTTGTTGCTCCTCGATTAGCCATGCCCAAATTAGAAAGAAGTCCTTTGTTTCAAGTTCTTGAAAGCAAGTTCCAGGATTCAGACCTCAGTGGTGCTTCTGCCAGTAACAGCCTGGTTATGAAAAGACAGTGGGTGGTATTAGAGTTACAAACCAAGCAAGAGAAATCTAATTCACCAATGCAACATGGATTACATATAACTTGTACTAATATTTACCAAAGTCAACAGTCCACAGCACAGCTACCATCACTGTTATCCAGTTATCTTCTTCAATACCTCATCTTTCCATTAAAGCTTCAAATTAGGACATTAAAATATTTCTTCTTGCAAGACTTCAGTGTTTTATTTCATAATATATCAAGATTGAAGTCTAACAGCACAACAGATTCAGACTTGCACATTATTGGTAAAATATCAAATGACAAGAAATAATTGAAATTTGTTTTTTTTTTTAATAATTTTTCTAATGCTAAGCAATCCTCAGAAGTCAACAACAGTAAAGAACGCAAAAAAATTGAGCAAACTAGGGAAAACCCAATCACCGCATCAAGTTCTTTGCAAGTATACTTCATCAATTCACTTTTATCATTTATATCAAATGCAATTTCCTTAGATAACGCTTTGTACATCAAGATCTGTACTTTTCAATACCTCCTCTAGCTAACAATTGTACTTTTAGAAGCAAAATCACAAAGCCTTGCATGTGTAGAAAAATAGGTAGTCTTCTGACCAGTAAGAATTCCAAAATTCTTTGTGCAAGCCACCAGAGAACTATCAAATGGTAATAAACTGAAATTTCCAAAACTAATACATGTCCTAGCAGATCAATATTTATAACAGAGGTCTTTGTTAAGAACACGTGCTAACAGCGTAATCCTTAGTGTATCTACTCTTCTTATAAACTTCCAGAGAAGTTCACAATATTTATTCATATGGACAAAGCCTTTAGTCTCTGCTGTTCTCACTTCTGAGCCAAAGATTTATGTTTTTACACACTTAACAGTGGAGATTAAATCTTTTAGCACGTGGACACTAATGTATGAAAGACTGGAATAATATTTTCCATATTCCCTTTCTTCTCACTTCCCAAAACAAAATTCCAAGCGAGCCCGTAGAAAGTATACTTAAGTGACAGTTACTCAACTCTCAGCAAAAAGAACATGCTCCTTAATTTATTAAAAAAACCCTTAGCCTACAACTCTGTCCTACTCCAGTTGGCTACATACTTGAATTAGGTGCAGTTTCTGGGGATACAGCTTTTCTAGTGTCTAGGACACAAGCAAGTTAGTTTGGAGCACACTCCCAATGCAGAGAATGGTTTTAATACTAATATTGCAAAATGTAAGCAAGCCTACTACCTTCAAAAAATTCTTGCTCTTTCTTCCTTCTGGTAAAGCTACTACATTTTGAACCAAGTAGTAGTCTTAATCATTAGCTATCTTCCCATTTCAAAACATTAAGCACAGCTAAAATGATTCTGTATCAGGCACCCGAGGATTCCAGTTTACTATATACCTACCTCAGACACTAAGCCTTCATTCTTCTTCCTAACTCCCCTTTTGTAAGCTCAGCACAAGTTCTGAAGAACCTTCTTTTCTGTAGACTGCTTCACAGCTCTAGCAGAACCTCATCCTCCACTAAAATACTCCCTTATACCTAATTTTCACGAGCATTACGTAAGAAAGAAACCAAAGCATTATTTTTTCCACCAATATAACATTTAAAATAAACTGATATCTTATTTCTCACTGTAAACAGAGCTTGAATATAGGTCCTAGAAAAAAAAATATTTTCCAACATCTTGAAGATATTCCTATTTGCTCATGTTGCTTCTCTTCCCCTACCTCTCAAAATAATTTAACTTCTTCCAGGTAGGATATTCCACTCTTGTATCCATCCCTGTCTGTCCTGAGTTTGTGACCTGTTTGACAGTTATGATATTCCTAAATCAACCTATTTTTATTTCAGTCACACAACATAACTAAAATCTCTATTTTTAGATATATGTTCTCTCAAACACGTAGAAGAAAAAGCGTGCCACAGTAAAAGGAAGTTTTTATAAAGCAAAAAAGCCCCTGCATATTCCACCACCTTTACTATTAACCCCTATAATTACATATTAAAATTCTCTCTTTAGTTTTGGTTGAATATTTTAGAACACAGGAATGGATCTAGTTTTTTTAAAAACAATACCAGACCTTTCATGCTTATAGCATTAAAAAAAAAAAAATCATGCACAGCTAGTGTGTTGGTTCTCAGGCAGGATTTTCTTTTCCACACATGCTGCTGAAATATGCTTGAGAAGTTGTGGAACAACTTGGATAAAAGTGGATCAGTGACGAGGAGTTAATCTCTCCCAAATTACGGTGCAAGAGAAAGCAGCAAGGCATGGCCAACACACAGGTAGCCCAGAATACTGTTAGCGACTTGTTTATCTTTTCCTTTGGTAAAGTAATGAAGACAATTAAGTTACTTCTACTTTAAAATAAAACACATCTGTTTGCACTGTAGCATTCTAGGTGTTTAGGTAACCATGAAATAATTTTGAAACCTTTAATCTTAATTCACCCCATGTTTTTCTAGACTCTGTAGCATTAATAAAGACATAAGGGTGAAATCCAACGACCGAGTGAGTTACTCTTTGAAGCAAGTGACTTCTAGATGACGTACAGTGAGGAAATCAACCCACTACACTGGTTACTCTCCCGATTACCTTTCTGCTTGCTTTCTTGCATATTAGGAACAGAAGGAGACATGACAGAAAAACAGGCAAGACTGATTTAACTCACATAATATCTAATTGTTCCAACTGGTCATTTACAGCCCTTAGTTACTCAGTTATATATGCATCACTTACAAAGCAGTTATTACTACTTCTTGCAAAACTCTTTCAGGACCCAAAGCCGAAACAAGTTGTCAAGACAAATATCCAATTTTTACAGATTTCCAACCAGAAATCTTCAAAGTTTACACAACCCTCCCCCCTTTACCAGAAATCATTCTAGACACTCTGGTATTGTGCAAAAATAACCATTTGTCAAGCTTACAGACATCACATTACTTGCAAGGCCACCAAGGCCTGGAAGCATACTGCAAACATTCTTCGTTCAATAGTTGCATCAATATGTCTAGTAACTTAATAATAAATAAAACCTACCACAGTTGTACCACAGTTTTTAAACATCTCAGGATAAAAAAAAAAGACTGAAAATCTGACAGAGCATATCCAACTGATTTTGATATATAAAAAGTCGCTATCATCTTCTATAAGAATGCATGAACTCATCTTTTAAAATTTCAGATTATATTGAAACTGTTCAGTAAATTCAAAAACGTGGCATCATACAAACATGAAAAATGAAGAATAAAAAGATTTTCTTAATCTGAAGAGAAGTAGTACAAGTATGACATAGCCATTAGAGAATGTTGTTGGCCTTTCTTTTTGGATTTGTGTGCCAAACATACTGGCTCAGAAGGATGTAAAAGTAGACTTTACCGACCCCGCATATGCTCCAAGCCTCAGGCCACAGTTATTCTCTAGTTCCTTAAGTCATCTGTAAAATACTAGCTTTTGGAACCATAAAAAAGCACCACACAGAAGACAGGAATACAACTTTCAGTACCCTACAAACACAAACTACAAATTTAATTCTTTTTTGACAAATGACTTTCAAGACAATTCTGAACACTTACTTCAAGAGCTTAGCAGCTGTACTTATTTCTTACTCTTAGCTTCAGTGAAAGCCTCCAGGAAAAGATCCACTAAACTGCCCCCTTCTAGCCCTGCCCCTGCCACTCTTGCATGCTGAATCTACTGATGTGTTTGGAACATCTGAAGAAAGAAAACCTTACTAAGATGTTTTCATTCATCTTCACAAAACGAAGTATACAACTGTTTGACTTGAACCAAGCTCTTAAACTGGTATGTATGGATGTAAGGAAATGACTTACATATATGAATCTGCTGAGGAAACTACTATGGAAGTTTCTTAGATGGATTGCTTCATATGAATTGAAACGAGGCAGACTGTCATACTTTTATGGAGTTTAATGCGACCATTTTGCAGTCTTGGGCACTACAAATATATATACCTCCTTCTGGTAAGTAGGAACTTTCACTCTCCTCCTGCATACCCCCCAGTGGGATAGCATCTTCATGACGAAATGCCAGAATAACAAAGTTTGGAGCGTATGATTAGGAATCTACTCCTGCTAATCCTACCCAAGTAATTTACCAGATGCTGTGTATTCTCATCCCTTTAGAAGAGAAATTTATATTCTGCTAGGTAGTCCTTGTTAATGATTTTTTTTATTAGACAGAGAAGGATCGTATTTATATTCATACAACATCACACAAAATTTTGTATGTTTGAGTCTGTGAGCAGAATTCCATCAGTCCTAGCCAACACCTGCAAACTCACAACTTAATGGAACAGTTCACAGCCATTTAAGTGTTCAGATCGGTGCCTAATTTAAACAACAACAAAGCTAATATAGAAGGATCAAAATAACACTTGTGACAAAAGCCAACCTACTAAAAGGATTAAGACAGCTAACACTGTTCCTACGATGAATGTGGTTAACTGCATAGTCAAATACAAAGACCACAAGAAAAATTCATAATAAATTTAAACTGGAACATTCTACCACTTGAAATGCCTTACACTTCAGAACAAATGACAATGTTTCTTATCATGAGCATAAGTCATATTGTAGTAATTTCTAATTCATGAACAGAGAAAGATCACTTAACGGTGAGGTTGAAACCACTGCCTAATTTGTTTATACTGACTACCTTCACTGATTTAAAAAGCAGTATCTAAATAAACTTATTTATTAAGCACTTCTACTAACAAAGTTTTCTGTTATTCCCTTCCAAGGTTGGCAAAATTAATGTGGCATCTTATTGCAGCATTCGAGATAGTTGTACATGTCACTATCTAAATATTTGTTATATTTAAACCAGTCTATATTGAAACATGAGACAGTAAGTTATAGAAGTGGATCAACACAGTCACCACAAAAAATTCATAGCTTCCCAATTAAATATATTAGCCAGCTCATAATCTCATATAAATGAAGTACAGTACTAATTGCTTTGGGATAAACTAGTTTATCATACAGGAAATGTAAATAATGATGACTGTACTATCATTGTCTCTAGCCAGCTCACTACAGCTAGCATCTACCTCTTACTGACATTTCCTATTGAAGGATAAAAATAGGATCTAGGTGTGCCATCTAGCCTGCCTGCAACACTGAGAAATCACTTCCAAATTAGAAAAAATACAAAGATGTCATGCTTTTTACTCAGCCTGAATATTATGTGGAAGGAGCTTGTTAATTTCAGTTTAGTTAACTGTTCAGTCTCTGTTTTCCATCCCTAGACTGTGAAAGAGACACAAGGTAGGAAAAAAAAACAAACATGGAAAACGCTGAGAGAATAATAGCTTCTCATAGTCCTGTTGTTTGGAACAACATTTTGATAGTTCTTACACAATCCAGCTCTCCTTTAAAACGTATGAGGACACAGGTTCGTTCCTCCACAACGCTCTAGCTTCATCTCTAGTTCCAACCAAGTCTCAGGCAGAGCATATGCCGTATACTAGGCCTGTCGGTATCCCTGGATGGCGACGTGCTGTCTTTTACTTCCCATCTTATTCATCGTCCCTTCTCCAGCCACAAGTGAAAGGGAAAGCGAGGGACCCGTCACCCGACCTCCCCTTGCATATCGCACAAACCGCTCGGAGGGAACAACCCTTCCCCTGCAGGTGGGCCAGCCAGCGATAACTCGCAGCCGAGGAGCCCGCTCCCCGCCGCGGCCCCGGGCCCAGCCCCTCCAGCCCCTGCCACCGCCTCCCCTCCCCCGCGGCTCCCTTCCAGGCACAGGAATAAGGGGAAGTGGGAAAATCGGGGGCGCCATTTTGAGACGGGAAGAAGCCAGACCA
>VXAA01006463.1:68631-98834 GCA_013399115.1 Anseranas semipalmata
GGGGACGATTTGCCAACATTTCGTGCAAGGTGTCACAACCCAATTTCACCAGTTCAGCCTGGTTATGCCTTATTTCTTGGTTGTGTTGCTTAGGCTGGGAAGTTGTTTCCAACTGGCGATACAGCTGCGCGTTGCCTCACTGAGATTTTACCCAGGGTGAGTTTGCTTTTCAGATGCTCCTTGTTAAGCTTCTGTAATAATTTCATATTACTGACTGTGCTCTGAGTCAGGCCCTGAATCTGTTGCTTCTAGTTCATCCTGTTTTTATAAATAAGGAAAATCAGTGAAACCTCAGCAATTTTTTCCACATCTTCTCTTTAGAAACAGCTGATTTCAATTTTTTTAGATGTTAATAGTTTTTGTTTAAAGGAATCATAAAAAATAGCTGGTAGGATTGTAAAATGTTTCTGATAGTTATTATTCAATCTGCATGTTTTACAAAATTCACTATGCCTATTTAGGTAGGACTAAAGAGCATTGTTTTACACACTTTTTTTCTGTTGATACAATTACAGCATTTACTATGAGGAGTTATTATGACTTCTGCTGGAGGACCTTCTACTTTATCAAGGATGCCCTGTTAGAGTTGTGCTCCCCACTGGCCCATCCCAAAGTCCCTGAAGAGTTAGGGGATATTAAGACACAAACATCCCTTCAGTGTCAGTTCTCCCTTTAAATGGATGCTTACCAAAAAGACAAAACGGTGGTTAAAGTAATTTCTGAAGTTGCCTCATTGATGGGGGAGTTGTTGTAAATTAGGTTGCATGTTTCTGAAGTTGGTAAACATAATGTATTTAAAGAAGTTGTTATCCATCTTAAAGCATGAACCAGAAAGGTGAAGCTTAGCCATTCTCTTGTGACTTCTGTTGGTGGTTTAATTAAATTTAAGCTGGGCTGTGTTGACCTTGTGTTCAGAATATTAGCATCTGCAGGAATGCAGGCATGTATTATAGTCCTAAAATGTCTTTCTATTTTGTTCTTACATCTGTGGAATCGCATTGAATTGTCTGCAGAACGCTTTATTTTTGTTAATCTTTTATGGAAAACTGCTGTAAAACTTTTTTTTTTTTTTTTGCCTTGTATATAGCCCATTACTCCAACTATTGTGCGAAAGTTTCGAAATACAACAAATCCAGCTCCTGGTGTTGAAAGAATATTCTACGGCAGAGCAGATGATCCTGACATTGCAGCTCACTTGACACATGGCATAGAGTCACGTCCTTCACTTGGTGTAAGAATGTGTCTTGTTTACTTTTGTTGAAGAATGAACCACTTAAGAATGTACTTAGTAAAAGCAACTGATTTCTTCATGATCGGGGATAAAGGTTCATAGCTGAGTGATTTCCATTGCAGTGTTTCACTGCTGAGGTGGATTATCTGAATTCTGAGGTCAATTCATGAGATTTAGTTAGCATAATTGAAATAGGAAAGCAGTTGAAGTTCAGTGACTTTTACTGAACAACTTTTGCAATGACTACTGAATTATTCATTTTATTACAACGTATAACTGTTTTCTACCCACAATTTTTGCCGCTTTCTTCTTTCCTAACAACAGAAGTAAAACCTGTTGAGCTCTTAGCAAGAGAACTATGACCCAAGAATGTACTTATAGTTCAGCATAATTTTTCAATATTTTTTCTAACTTTTGGGTTGAAAATGATTTTGTTAGCTAAAAAGTGCTGTTTGGATATGTCAGTCTATTTTGTGCGTATTCTTCAGAAATAATTTTTGTAAGATGTAATCAAACAACTGAAGAGCTCATTGGTGATTTTATCACATAATTATTGTTCAAATTTCTAGAAATAACAATTGTGTTAGTAAATACACTTTGCTGATGCATTTTGTCAGCAGGGCTTGTAAATTAATAGTTTTCAATTTAACAAATGAAGCAGTTGAGGCAAAGAGGAGTTCAGGTCACCAAAACTTACAGGTTTAGTCTTCAGGTTGAAACACCTAAGACCTGATATTTAAGGATGTTGAGTAGGACATTTATTATGCATATCCAAAATGGAAAAAAAAAAAATCAGGTTGTTAGTAGACCTCCTCAGAAGTTTTAGGTTGAATGAATTGACTTGTTTAGCTTGAACCATCTGTTGAAGACTGTTTTACTTTGCATTATTAATTAAATATTAACTAGAGGAAGAGGTGGAATCTTAGTGAGTTGTCTAAGCATGGAATTGGATCAATTGTATCTGCTACTTCCACTCCCCCCCCCCCATATTTTTTTATATCACATTTGACAAGTTTATTATTAAACTCTCTTTTGGGTCCTCATTACTTTGATGAGTAGTCTGAAAAATAAGATGATTTGGGAAGATCAAAGTACCCTGTTTTGACACTTTTTGAATCTTTTTTTTTCTTTTTTGAGATTTTTTTCCCCCCCGATGTTGACCTAATTTTACAAATAATTTCTGTTGACCCAAGTCCACCAAGTAGACTGAGGAAACATTTCTTCCAGCGTAGTGCTAAGCTTTGAGAACCCCCGCTGAAGTCCTTTCTGTTGGTATGTCTTTTGCAATATTAATGTATATCGTAAAACATTATCTGCAATGGCAGAACTGGGAATAGATGTTTAGAGAATAGGCTTAACCACTAGATGACAGATGTCTTTAATCATAAGCACCAGGAGACTTCATTCCAAAGATGTTATAACTATAATTATTTTCACACTTCAGTTTTAGTCATATTGTAATTTGACTATAGTTTCTAATAAACACTAAGAGTAGAAAGGCTGCAGTCTGAAATTTTGTTTATCAAAAAGTAGAAAAAACTTGTATAAAATTAAAAAGTTCTGTCTTACAATATGTATTTTATTTTGCTGCAGATTTAACATAGAATTGATTATTAGTGACCTTACCTTACAATACAGTTTTGTTTTGTAACTTGGTAGATAAAATTAGGTCAGTCTAATCATCTAAGATCTCATTAGAACACTTACTATCAAACTGCTGTTCTTGTGTGTGTGAGGGGGGTAGCCACACTGATGCATGAATGATTAAAATTTGTTGGTTTTTTTCTGCCTCTTGTGTTGTTTGTGACCTTTTCAGGCAGCTTCATTGATAAATCCACTTCCTAAAACAAATTTTCAACAAAAAATACAAGACAGAAAAGAAGCAATCTACTTTAGTAATCGTGAAGCACCCTTGGGCAGATCACATGATCAGTCTTCTATGTTGCCTGAGGGCTTGGATATAACTAATACCATATTTGGAACAAAACTCATCCATGGTAAGAGAATTCAGTGTTTAAAATGGTTCTCCTAAATACAAGATAATCTGCAATTTAATATTTAGCGTATATTGTATGCTTCCAACAATTCTAGTTTAATAGAAAAGTTATTATTAGTTATTATTATATTGAAAAGGATAAAAATGTACTAGTATTTTTCAGTGACAATGAACAAACAGGCTACTGAGAATGTTTTGTAAGTAGTAGAGCTTGTGCCGGGTCCAATAAAAGATATTACCTTGACCTGTGAATCTTTCCTCCATGGATTGGAGCAAATAACATGAGTTGTCCATGTAGTCCCTTTGCAATGGTTACATTCATCTCAGTTTCTGTGATTCTTCCCCTAGTCCCATTCATCATGTTGTAAGATTCCTACTGCTTTTCTAGAAGTTTTTGGTGGTAGTACTTACAGAGTATTAGCATCTTCTCTAACAAGATATTGTTTTAAATTTAAAACCGACCAAACAAAGAAACCCTTGTTTCTTGTTCCTTGTTTTTCAGATGCACCAGCTGGAGAGCTTATAAATCCACCCAAAACTTTTGAGGAAGTAGACAAAGAAGCCAGAAAAGGACATGATCTGTACATTGTTTCACACAATGATTATTATGCAGGTACATTCAAAGGCTAGTAAGAAGCCCCATAAAAAGACCTAATATATATAATTGTAAATGTACCTCTTTGTGTCTTCAAAACATATTGTACATTCTTTTTTGAGATAAGCTACTACGTTTTACTTCTTTATTAATATAATATAAATTATTTTTAAAAGTAATGATGTGAAAAAATTCAGATATGCATCTGAAAGATCACTGCCTGATTCTAGAACGATAGGTCATTTCATTGTGGGTACAGTAGGTAGTATAAGAGCTTAATAAAGGAGTTGAAAGACTGGTTTCTGTTGGGTGCAATTTGAAAAGCAAACTATTTCCAGGAAAGTAGAAACTCCTAGATGCTCTGGTTGCTTAGTGAGTTTGCTGTTGTCTAAGTCCATTGAGAGCAATCTCAGGCTTGGAGCTGTAGACTGTGAGCCCAACCCATCCTAGTACTTGTACCTTAGGTTCCTCTGTTTTATCAGGATCCAAACAAAATTTCAGGTCACCTACGCTTACTGACAGGGAGCTCAGCATCGGGCTCAGGTTACAACAAGGAATTTCAGGCTGCTGGCTGTCTCTCTGAATGCAAGTTCTCAGCCCGCAGCATCTTACCTGTGAGTCTGTCCCACAGTCTTGGTCTCTGCACTTCCAGCGGGCTGTACTTCCACTGCTTCAGACTTTGGGGGGGCTATGTTTTCTTGAAGTAGTCTGCTCACTAAAAGTTACCCTTTATCTACACAGGAACAGAGTGACAAATATGCAGCGCACATATTACTTTTGCAGCCACTTCTATTTTTCCCACTTCCATCTTTCTACTTACACTGTGAGATTTATGTTGCTCGTCTATAAAATTGGTGTTACAAGAAAATTGCCCATTGTGCTAGTACCAACAATTTTTGTAGGTGTTGGTCCAACATGTAAGAAACTGTGATACAGATATTTCAGTTGTAATAACGTAAACTTCATATGGAGTCTGTTATGGAGAAGTGAAATTATGGTACTGTGTTCTCTCACTGAGAAATACTGCTTTTGCAGAGTGTCGTACTATTGCTCTAAGTTGGACAAACTTGTGATTTTATTTCCCCTCCTTCCCAACTTTATTAGGTGTGTTAGTGGGATTATCTGTTTCTGTCTCCTTTATAACTTCTATCCACAAGATCATAGAGAGGTCAAGCCAAAAGTAGACAAACTGAGCAGCAAGAAGACAAACAGCGTTTATGTAGAGAGAAGAAAAAAAAATCAACTATGTGCTCCGGTTTTGAATAATAACATAAAAATTCCATGCTCCAACACAGCCGGAGGAAGCCTGTATTAGAAAGCATGCATGTATAATATTTTTTGAAAGTTCTAATTGGAATTCTTTTCAAACGGTGATTGAAAGAGCAGGGAAAAAACAGAATGCCATTTTTGTTCTGTGACAAGAAACATATAAGTACTCTGTGTAAGCGAGCTACAAGCAAGTGATGTTCTTGTATGTGTAACTTCATTTTACAAGCAAAGCTGTATTAATAGATTCAAAAACAAGTAGGGCAATGCCTTGTTTACAGTGAAGATATAGTAAGAGTATTTCTGAAAGTACAGCAGGTCAAAAATATTTTTCCTCTTAGTATTGATTTTTAACAAATAATAAATTGAATGGTATATGTATGTTTCTGCTCGAGTACAAACATTATAAGCTGCTTTTGTTTGCATGATTAGGCAACCTGTTATTTTTTTCATTAATTCTGTTGGGCTTGTCTTTATTCAGACATAAAAGAAGGTGCAATGGACATCCAGCTATTTTATAACTCAATAGTTTTTGTGGCCTTTTGTCCTCTCCTTTTGACAATGAAATTAATCTTAAATACTTAATAAGTATTGTATGTGTTACACAAACTTCATGTCTTTAATTGAATTGTTAATTAGTTATTTGCTTTTGTTTCTTCATTGTTTTGTGTTATGAATGAAGATATCTATTTTAGCATACTTCTCTTGCTGGAGCATTTTACACAAGTTGAAACACTTTCTTTTTTTTTTTTTTTTTTTTTCCTCCTCCCTCCTCTCCCCAGGAGAAGCAATAAATAGGAAGTATGACTCACCAAACTTCAACAAGTCTTTTGTGTATGGAATAGAGACTCCTCACTTTAAAGATGGGAGAAATGTATCCAAATCCTTAAATTGGATCTGTGATCTGCAATGGTAAGTTGCCATGAGTTAACTAGTTAATTAGTGGTGTGAGTTTTAAAGAATAGTCTTCATATTTGAATATAATTTTACATCTCGCAATCCCGTCCTTTGGTTTGTTAGCTATATTGAACTGATTAGAAAATACAAGGAGTAATTTTCAGAATAACTTATCCAAGTCAGTTCTACCATAATATGCACAATACTTGTCATTTCTTTAGTATTACTTAAAGACATCTTTGATTTTTGAAATAGCAAGACTTCTCAATTACTGAATTTTTGTTTGTCATGTGAAAGAATTGCTGTTTTCTTCTAGCATATAACAGTGTTATTGAATGTTATTGAGCAGTTAATGAATACTGTTAACTGTTTGAGAATTATTTTCAAATTTTATAGGAAAAGAGCACCAAAAATTGTATCCAAAAGAAGCGATGATTTCAAGGAAAAATTTCAACCTCAGGTTGGAAAAGTCCTTGATCCGTAAGTAAGCAAAGATACCTTCCAAGAACGAAATTTCACTCCCATATGCCAAGCCTCCAATGTCGTTTTCTGTCTTAGATAAACAATATAACTGTGTGTTCAAAGCTTCCACTGCAGCACTCAATTACAGGAAGGGACTCTACCTGCCCTAAGTAGGCCAGTAAGTGTGGAAGTTACTAATGAAGGCTGTATTGTGACTATGTGGTAAAGTTAAGTTTTACTGTTTAGGTGGTCTATATCTGATTTTATCAGATTTGCACCAGTGCAAACGCTCTGTAACACTTCTTTTTTTCTTTTGCAGTTAGGAAGGTTTGAAAGAACTGAAATGTCTCATGTATTGCTTGGAGACTTGTCCGCTTTGCTTACTCTGACAGTAGATCTTTCTGTAGGGAGAACCAGTTTCTCCTCTGTCCTTCATGGTGTGCTTACTGTGAAGGAGACCTGGATTGTGAACAACGTAAAGCGGTGTAATCAATCAGGGAATCCAGGTTGCAGTGCAAGCTCAAATCCAGCACTAATATTACCAGTTAGATACAATCTAACATCATTTTATTTTGTCAATTTTATATCATCCCAACCCTATGTGTAATATGAAAGTGATGAGAGAGAAATGCACATAATAATATTTAGATTTCTGTGCTTCCATCTCTCAGTAGGTTTTTTTTGTTTTTTTTTTTGTAAGCAAGTCCTAATTCTCTTTTCAATTTTGATGGAGAATTCTGATTCTGATTCATGTAACAAAGTTTTAATAATTAAACATGCAGATGAAATGAACATTACATCTTTTTCAAATTAAGAAATAAGTTCTTAATGTCACGAACAGCATCTTAATTTTCTATTTAAAAAGAAAAAAAAATGGGGCCAAGTTTTCTAGATGGACATTGGCTTGGCTGCTATTCTTTGTAGGTACAATGTTGCATTTGAAAAAGCAGAGGTGTGATTAAATCTTTCCACTGTTTTCACTGTAGCCAATAATAGTTTATTTGGAGACATTGCTTCAGTTGGAGATCTGGTTTGTCCTAAACATTATTAATATCTGACAGGTATGCTATAAGGGTTTTCTCACTTATTGCTGTCATTTTCATAGAAAACCAATTTATTTTAGCAATGTTTTTATTTTAGCAGTAATTTTTTTTTTCCTTTTACCTTTTTGAACTTTTCTAATTATTAATGTTTACATTTAGTTGTGTTTAGCAGCAAATGTTCTAAGTAGGTTTATAAAGGGATGCTTTTCTGTAATTGCAACTTTGAAGCAAAGTGCTGATGAAAAAATTTCAGGTGAACTATGTGTATCATTCCTAATTATATAACAGATGATCACGTTTCTTTAATGATAGCTTAAGGTTTATTTTTACTGTTAATAAACTATTTCACAATTAACAAAGAAATGTGCACATTGACAGTATAGCAGAAACTATGAATGTTCCCCCAGACCATACATTTGGAATGTTACTCCGTCCAGATGAATGCGGTAAGTCTTGCAATGGCAGAATAAAACCTTACCTTGTAGATGAAACTATGCTGAAGTAAACTGTTAATTGTGTAGTGTACAATTTTCCTAAAATGTTAGAGGTAACACTAAATTTTTGGAGGGGCAATTTAAGAAGAAATAAATAAACTTTTGTTTTGTGATTTTTATTTTTTAAGCCTCCATATCTGAATGTAAATGAAACAGGAAGCAAAGAAGAAGGCAGGAAGCTCATATTGACATCTAAGTGACAAAGATAAACTACATGTCTTTCCTTATAGTGATTTTTCTAGTACTTCTATAAAAAGAGTAAAAATAACAAGCAATAAATGAGAAAAATAAGATTCTTTTTTTTGAAGGTGGTAGAGAGAAAACAGTGAGAATAAAAAATAATACACTTTCATTATGTCAAAACTTTGAAACCTTCTCAACTCAAATAGCAATTGTTGGAATTGATGATATTTTAAGGTAACTATTAATGACTTGGAAGTTGCAATGAATAGTTAAGCAGCAAAAAAATTAAGTCGCTCAAAGTTATTTAATTAGTCAAGTCCCAAGAACCTTTTTTAAATTCTATGTAAGCCTGTGTACATGCTTTACTATGCAGGGTAATAAAGTTAAATATGTTAAATGTGCAGATATGCTTGTCCTATAAGGAACTTCGGAAGGAACTGATCAAAGTTAAGGCAGAAAGCTAAAATTCTTTCTTAACAAGTAGACAATAATGCATGTATATTCCTGTTTGAATTGGATTAGGTGAACTTACTCCTATTTGATAACTGGACTCTGAATTAACTTCTTGCACTCCAGAAAATGACCTCAACTGACTTGGATGAAAACTGTGGATGTATTTAAGATGTTTCAAAATTTTCAATATTAACATCATACGAGTAGTGAAATCATCATGTGAACCATTTGATCTTTTAATGAGATGGCCCTATCAAATGCTCAGCAGTGCTGAAAATCAGCATCTTGAAACTGAAATTCTTCTCCTCAAGGCTTTAAGCCGTTTTTTAAAATGTCCATTTTCTGTATATACGCAACTAATTGACAAAGTGTTTATTTTTATAGGAGTTGGCGATCTTCTTCACTGTAGGGTTCCAAGTGAGTTCCTTCGTGGTAAAGACAGAGAGAGAGCTGTCTTAGCTGCGGTTCGGCAAAGTTTGAAGAAAGCTAACTATGAAAATTTTGACACGTTGCTAGAAGCATTCAGGCATTATGATAAGGTTAGTGCTTTCAAAAAAGTATATGAATATAATGTTTGACATTAGTGCTTCTGTGTTGTGGAGATGCAGACATGAAGAAACATAATAATAAAACAAATATAGATGAAGAATATAAAGATGAGTACAGGATTTGTAGAGTACAGGATTACAGGATCTGTCAGAGAATGCATATACTTAGCGGGTACAGTTCTGTTCTCAGCCTAAATCTGCACCGCTACTTCTGCACAAAACAAAAACAAAAACAAAAACCACCAACTCAAAAAGTAAAAACCATAAACAACACCAGGCCTAAAAATCAAACCAAAATTTTTGGAAAGTTACACTTGCTGCACTGGCTCTGTAGTTGACACAAAATCGCAGGCACGTTCCTTACTGTCTAGCAGAGCTACTGTATGGTCCAGATCATATGCTACAGTGGTAACTTGGTTCTCAAATAAAACGATCTTCTAAAAACCAACTTCTTAAATTGCCACTTACCAAAATAGCTAGCTACCGCAACACCTTTGCACAACAGTATTTGGAGCATCCAAGATAACATCAAGCAAGGGACAATTTCGCCTTAGAAGAAAAGCGGTCGAAGGGATTATGTTCATATTTTCTTCCAAAATGTGTTTCTTTTCTGAGTTACCAAGCATCAGAATTTCAGATCTCTTCTTTTTTTTTCCTCTCTGGGGAAAAAAAAATGACATTTCATATATAACATTAATTGTAATCTATATGGAATGGTTGATGCCTGACTTTCAAAAGAAATCTTGGTTTTGCCTCAAAATGTATGATTAAATTGCTATTTTGTCACAATACACTGTCACACTGACTTTTTTTAATCTTGTCACTATTATTTACATTGAAAATTATTCATTATTACTCTTGTGTTCAGATTTTGAATTTCAGATTTACTTATGGTTTCTTTTTGTGCTCAGCAATGTTACTCTCCTAAAATGGCATGGCTGGATATATACGTTGGAGCATTTTTATAATGGCTGTTATAACAACTGTTTTATTTATAATAGAATGGTGATGGAATGATAGACAAAGATGACCTGCGGAAGTCATGTTTTCAGCTTAATCTGAACCTAGATGATGAGCTCTTGAATTCCTTATTTGATTATTGTGATTTGGATAAAGATGGTCTGATCAATTATCTGGAGTTTGCAAACTTTCTGAACTGGAAAGACAAAATGGCTGTTAAAGAGTTTGAAGAAAAAATAATTACAAAAGGTAGGTGAGTTAATACTGAGAAACTCTGTAGATGATCTTGTTCCTACACCAGCTATTGAAAAGACCCTGCCGAAGCAGACTAGGTGCTCCTTTAGAAGAATAGGATTTAGAGGGTGCATATAGTCCTGCCAACCAGTGGTAGCAGGACATAGCAGAGCCTTAGATGCAAATGTATTTCAGAACCCCAGAGTGCTGTGTTGCATTTGGAGAAAGTAAAAATTTCCTAGAATCATTATAAAGTATGCAGATTAATTATTTTATGTCATCTACTCTATAGTTTCTCAAGGATTCAAGCAATGTTTTTTTGTTTGTTTGATTTTATCTCTTGCTTTATAATGTGCTGATAATAAATCCTGGCTGTTCCATAACTTTTGCTTACAGGGAAAAAACTAGATGCTCCTGCTCTGTCTGGCACAAATACAGATGATGAGCCCCTGCTGAAGCAAGAAGATCTTGTATTAAAAGAACCAGGAAGCTCAGAAAAGACACCAAAAACGCTTACAAGACCAACAGACAGTGTATTTGCAGATTATCAAACAACTTCTTCTCAGTATAATGCTGTAGTAGGTGGTCTCCCAACAACCTGTAAGTACAATGGACTGTACCTCTTGCTTCTAAGCGTTATTTAAGGCAAAATCAGGAACAAGTTTGAAAAGTACTGCTGCAGGTGCTACTAATGTACAATACTGACTTAAATTATCTAATCTAGATTTTTTTTACAATTGTGGCTTGGAAGTTGTCATGGCTTGGATGTTTAGCATGGATAAACCATTCAAAATCTGAAATTTAGTCTAGATGTGCAAAGCATTTGACACTGTCCCACACAACATCCTTGTCTCTGTATCGGAGAGACATGGATTTGACAGATAGAACACTCAGTAGATAAGGAATTGACTGGATGGTCACATTCAAAGAGTTGCAGACAGCAACTCTATGTCCAGGTAGAGACCAGTGACAAGTGGTGTTCCTGAGGGGTCGGTACTGGGATTATTTAACATCTTTGTTGATGACATAGACAGTGGGATTGAGAGCCTTAACAGGCTTGAGAAGTGGGCCTCTATGAACCTTATGCAGAATATTGCACTTGGCCTTGTTGAAACTCACCTTGGTCAGGGCAATCCCAACCATGAATACAGCAGGCTGAGCGATGAGTGGATTGAGAGCAGCCCTGCGGGAAAGGACTTGGGGGTGTTGATTGATGAAAAACTGAACGTGAGCTGTCCATGTGTGCTTGCAGCCCAGAATNGGAGCAAGTCTAGAGGAGGGCCATGAAGATGATCAGAGGGCTGGAGCATGTCTCCTGTGAAGATAGGCTGAGAGAGTTGGAACTGTTCAGCACTGAGAAGAGAAGTGTCCTGGAATACTTTATAGGGGCCTTCCAGTACTTAAAGGGGGCCTACAGGAAAGATAGGGAGAGACTATCAGGGAGTGTAGTGGTAGGACAAAGAGTAATGGCTTTAAGCTAAAAGAGGGTAGAATTCGATTAGATATTAGGAAGAAATTCTTTACTATGAGCATGGTAAGGCATTGGAAAAGGTTGCCCAGAAAAGCTGTGGATGTCCCATCCCTGGAAGTGTTCAAGGCCAGGTTGGATGGGGCTTTGAGCAGCCTGATCTAGTGGAAGGTGCCCTTGCCCATGGCAGGGATTGGAACTAGATGATCTTTAAGGTCCTTTCCGACTCAAACCATTCTGTGATTCTATGTTTTTGAGAAATTAAGGTGGTAATTTTAGGACAAGATCTTCATGGAATCATCTAAGAATATTTTTAGCGGGAAGTACTCAAATAGTATTGCAATATTTTCTGTTTTTAAGCTTCATGATGTAGCTAGAGGTAGGAATTCTAAAAATAAGAAAAAAGAGAAGAGGGGGAAAACTATATAAACTCTTGAAGCTATGTGAGACAAAGCATCAAATTTGCTCTCATTTAATGCAAAAATGCTTTATCCTTCCTGGCAGTATTTTTTACATACAGGCTTTTCCATATTATCTGTTGATTGATTTCCACAGATTACCCAGTGTGTGGCATTCCAACTATTCGTTCAGATATTCCTGCTCCTCGAATTCGCCGCATCAGTGACAGAACTAATTATGGTGATGAGGCCAATGCTTATGCATTATTATTCCCTTCTGTCTTCAGTCAAAAGGGAGTGTATGAAAAAGAGTTTTTTAAAACAAGACCAAAGGCAGAGGTATAGTACATTTCTTCAGAATATTCTTCCCAGATAAATGTAATACCTCTAGGCATGTGGGAGTAGAAAGTAGTATTGTTAAATAGTTTGTAAAATTCGTTCCAACATTACCATCTTTCTTTATACGCATTCAGGCATCTGAAAAATATAGACTCTTCACATTCAAAATTATTCATAAAGATGGTAGATGTTCATTTTGTTGAAATCTGACTTCAATAAGTAATATAAGGAAGTATATTGGGTTGTTGTTACTCACATGCTCAAATGCTGTGTTGAATGAGGGCTGGTAGTTAACCTAGGGCTTCAGAGCCTGCCTCTCATCATTTCTGCAATGTGAGAACAGAGCAGTTGTGAAATTTCCATCCTTGGACACATGCAATTTTTAAGCAATGTCCTAAGCAACATGGTTTAATGGTGAAGTTAGCCCTGCTTTGTTTTGTGTTGGACAGTTTTTCTCCAGAGAGAGATTGGACAGATTATCTCCAGAGTTCTCTTCCAACATAAATTGTTGTATGATTCTATAAGTAGATGGAATATACATTATTTATTTATTTATTTTAAAAAAAAAAGCCCCAAAGGAAGATTTTTACAGGTATATAAAACTAGTTTCTATCACACAGGAACGTTCAGGGGAAAATTTTACCCAGGTTGTCTTCCCTCAAACCCCCAGGTTTTGTTAATGGTAACTTGTTTGTTTTTTCCATCTGATGTCTCTGGAGGCTGCTACCACTCTGTTGTCTCACAGCCCAGAATTCTTCCAACATAAGTGGAAGGAACTTTGCTTCTTATTCAGTATTGTTTACTGCTTTGCTTCTTTATGCATTTTTCTAAAGAAAAAAGATATTAAAAGATCAAATCATTATTTGAAATATGATTTATGAGACAATGGTAACAAAATATGAAATTGCAATCTAAAATGAAAAAAGAAACCTTGACAACCTCTCAATCTCTATTAGTCATTTTATTGGATAAATATTCAGTTGTATGAAAGTGGACCTGGAACTTGTGTATATATTTTACAGAAAAGAATGTTGCTAATTAGTGGCTGGAGAAGTAAAAGATGTTGTCATGTTCTATAAATACCCATAAAATGGCTTGTCAGAATGTCGTGTACATGAGCATTTACCATTTTATAACCTAGCTCTGAAGCAGGAAATCCATGCATGCAGAATATAGCTAACAGTAAATAGAATTCACGCTTCATTGAGAAACCCATTATACCTGTCAAGCACTAGATAGAACTCTTCTCTGAAGTTATAATGTGGCCTGAGATGTCATGCTCTATTGTAGATTATATAGGCTATACAGACTGCCATACAGAACCATCTCTGAGTGTGTTAAATCACCCAATACTCAAGAGATAGTCTTCTGATTTAACCTATCACCAACACTAAAACATTTTGATATGGAGAAGCAATATTTTCAACTGTGTGATAGGTAACTAAATGTTTTCGAATGTATAATAGCTAACTAAATGATCCTATGAAAACCCAGAGTTATGTCATACTATCAGTTTTTGAATAGGCCTATAGAAATGAATGAACTCTTCTTTTGTAACATGAAGAGTCACATCATGAAACTGCTTTATAGTCAGAGTATTTCTAGGGCCTGCTATTTTCTTCAGTGGAATTCTTCATAGTCTATTGAATAGAAGTTATTTGACTGAGTAATAGTGTGTAGTTTTTATTCAGCATGATCATGTTGATAATATGTAAGGGCCAGATTAACCCGTCTGCACACTCGATAGTCTGTGGTTTAGTCAGTGATTATTTTATGACTGTTGATGAGCTGGGACAGAGTTGTATTTTAATATGGTAGTATTGAGTTATGAGATCATGTAGTTCTTTATGGTCCCTACAGTGGTATCTATATTTGATTTTTCAATGTTGTTTCAACATTATTAGGTGAAGAGAGTTTTGTACACCACAGCTTTCATCCCAGTAAGATTCAGTTTCACTTAAATGGGAACTTCTTTAAGCATGCAGGATGTGCTCTGTAGTTTTTATTTGAGAGGAAGAACATTCTTTGGCAAATACATTGCTAATACATGTAAAAGCTAGACTCTATAATTTAAAGAAAATGCCAATCGGAATTACTTGAGTTGTATTATTTTGTAGGTTGCACAAATTCTCCGCAACATTGGTCTGAACATTTCAGATGAAAGATTTGAAGAGATATGGAAGCAAGCCTGTATGAAACAACAGAAAGAAGAGGTTTGTGTACAAAATGTCAGGAATATACTGGATGAGATGAATGTAATGCCCAAAGACTAGAATTAGCAATTGTTTTGTGTGTGTGATGCATGTATTTAAATTGACATCAGTCATAATTCTGGTGCTGAATACAATAAATATTTTAAATCAGATGTGGTTATGTAACTAGAATTCACTGTTTATTGTCTTTCTGAATACTGCATTCACCACAGGTGTATATGAATGTTTCTGCTGTTGTTGCAGTTAGTAGGAACTGGTATCCATATGAAGAAAGGAGGGTACAGCATGTCTGTGAATGGAATTCAAAGATTTATCTTACATTCTTTGTTCTTTTTTTTTTTTTTTTCATTTTGGAATTTTTTTCTCTCTCTGCAAAACCTCTTAAAGATTATTATCATAGAATGGCATCTAGCCTTGTTTCTAAGGTTCCATAACTCCTTGTCAGTGAAATGGTAGCAAACAGAGAACTGGCCAGGGTAAGTTATTTGATGTGTTTAAAAATCCATGTGACAAAGTGCTTTACAGTAAGATACTTAGTCATGAGTGTGTGGTCTAAAGTGTTGTCATGAAGTAGACACCATAAGAATCAATCCATTAAATGCAAAAATAAATGCCCAATTGTGTGGCAGAGGGCTCATATTCTATATGCCAGCTTACGGCTATTAGGTAGTAGCATTCAACTTTCACAATCAAGAAAAAAAAGAATGGATATTTAGAAGAATATAAGTGCATGTTACATAAAAATACAGACTAGGCAGTTACAAAAGTTTGGGAGGTCTTTCAGAGAGCTACTTGTTCACCTGTGGCCAGTGCAATTTCTTGGGAACTGTAATCTTCATAGACAAACATTTGTGGATCACTATGGAAGTCTCAATGAATATATTATGAAGTATAGCAAGAATAAACAATGGAAAGCAAATAATACTAAAATCTGTAACTGAATTGGAATGTTCATTCTTTACCTACAGTACTGAGCTTGGTATAAAACAAATGGAAAGTGTTTGGTATTGGCAGTGAGAATAATTGCTTTAAGCTTTCTTTTTTTTCTTTTTCCAATTGAAAAAAATAATTGAAAAGGAAAATCATTGCCCAGTGTGATTGCAGAGTACAGAATTTCAGGAATAATATTGCTTTCTCACCCATCAGTGCTTCCAATACATTAGCAAGATTTAAAAGATTAGATAATGTTGGCAGCCAAAAGTTTTACTGAGTTCTACAGTGTAAGTGAAGGTTGTATTTGTCTTAAATACTAAGAATGCATGTGTAATGGCCATTTAAAATTTTATTGCAATGCTTTTGTCACTTTGCACTTGTTGAGATTGTTGAGCTTCCTCTTTTAATGATTTTCTAGAGCTTGTTACATGATCCAGAAGCCAGACACTTCTGTAAATAAAACAGAAAATGCTGAGTCAAGTAATTTTGAAAGTTTAGGAACAAAGGGTTCAGTGACTCATCTCTGTTATTATTGCAGCATTAATAGTACTTGTCTTGCATCAAGTAGAAAGAATGTGCTTTCTGGTATTTCCAGGGAGCAGGTGGTGGAAATGCTGCTTTATGAAGGCAGCATCTTTCCTGCTGTGAATGAAAGTTATTCTGCGCTGTTGTTGCCTTGCCTTCCCATCCTTCTGGAGCTCTCTGCATGCACTGGGAAGCGTGCAGGAAGCGGACTGTAACCATCTGAAGTGAAATCATGACAGAAAGATGAATGTACTGTTAATTTCAATTGAATTTATTATGTTGGGATTTAACCACCTCAGTGAAGTTCCCTGAAGCTCCTCTGCTCATACAAGGTGGGAGGGAAGAAGCCTTTACCTTCATTGTGGTCCAATTCCAAAAGCATCAGACAGAATTACTGTTAAAGAACATAGTGCTGTTCTCGTTCAATAGAAAATTTTAGGTGAAAGGTTTAAGCTTGCTTCAGAGAAAAATGAAGAAAAAAAAAAGTCAGATGTGCATATTGATGGACGAGATTTGTGTTTGTTCAGCACCTGAAAACTGTATATAATATTTTTAAATCTATTGTAAAGATACCCACTTTCATTCCTTTACTTTCAGTAGAATCTTTTCCTTTGTCAGTGAAACAGATTTAACATTGTTCTTGAGCAGTCTGCTAAATAAGTCCAGAATAAAAAAGGACTGGTTTTGGCTCTTTTTGCAAGTATGTTTCTAACCACATACTAAATGTTTCCTTTTGAGGTGGGGTTTCATATGAACTGGAAGTGCTGTTCACCTAAACTTACCTCTTTTGAAGCTTTAAAGGATTAATAAACACTGAACAGAACTGTAAATTCTACTTGTAAGTTCTTGTTTTCCATTACCGTATGCATATGAGACCTCTGAAAGATTTAATTGCTGTGATACAGCCAGTTACTTGTGTGGAATTTCTCAACCCTTTTGTCTGTTTCCTTTTGTTAAATGCTTTATGCACAGAGTCTGGTGAAAGTTTTTATATTTCATTTTTGTCTTCCCAACATGTATGAATTCAAAGATATCTGTATAAGCTTTTGGAGCTGCAAGTTGTGTTCACGATTTTGTGGTTCCCATGGGCCACATCCAAGGCAAAGTTTTCTGGAAATGGTTAACAAAACAACCTTCACTATGACTTAAAAATCATGCATTCTAAGGACAAACACACAAATTTAGCTCTTGAGTGGATTTATTTTGTCAACAGCTATGGTACAAAATCACAGAGATTGTAAGTAAGTTGACTTAGACTTCGCAGACAAAACAAGTAAACAGAAAATCCTGATAAAGGTAAATGTTTTGGTAAAAATCAGTGAGTTCTGAATCTGTTGGGTCGAATTTTCTTCATAGTTTTTTCTTAAAAATAGGCACTGGCTAAGAGGCACACCACATTCAGATGCTTGTGTACACTCTCTCTGTCTCCTTTCATTTTATCTGTTTCACCACAAAGAGTAGTCCAAAGAATAGCAGATTTAATAAATAATGCATTTTTAATTGGTTCTGTCAAGTGAATTAACTCTCAAGTTTATCTTAGAGCAAATGTGTTATTTTCCAGTGACAGATTTGGAAGGTCTTCCTTCCTACAGAGCATTTTCTTCCCCCCAAAATGCCATGCTAGGAATACTGACTTTCAATAGTGGAAAATACTTACCTGTAAAAGATAAGGCTGAAGATTTGAATGTGCAAAATTATTTGTTATTAGTTTTATATTTCTGACTTTTAACCTCTAAATGTGAATATTAGCATAGATAAGCCTACAGTTAGTGTGACACATTTGGCAGTGACCTGTGCTATGTAAAGCAGCTGCTGGTCTCAATTATTCTCTTTACTGTTGTCTAATGGAAAAATTCCTCTGTGCAATGACTCATGTTTGGGATGCTGTAAAATACAGTCAACTGTGTTTCATAGAAATCTACGAGTAAGTGTAGACCTTGTATACAGATAAGTGTAGACCTTGCCTTGATACAATTACTATGTAATGTCAATATAAATCTTAAAAGGATTAAAGACTTTTTTCTCCCAGTAAGTTAAAATTGCTGAGAATTGCTAGTTTCAGTGATTTACCTGACTTAAGTAAATTTCCTAGTCCCGGAACTCATTCTCAGGAGTGAAAGACCAGTTTTTGTTTGTTTGTTTGTTTGTTTTAAAACAACTATGTGTAATTATTTAGGTGCTAAATAAAATGCTAATAACACTTTTTGCTAAGAATACTTCAAATGGATGTTTAAGCAGAAAATTGGGTACTGGGGCAAAGTGCTCAGAAATACAATTTCAGTCTTTGTTTTGCTGACAAATATGAATAGGTGGGATGATTTTGGAATGGCTTATATGGCCTAATTAGTTGGTGTTTTCCATTGGGAAGTATTTCTTTTGAAAGTGGTTATTTACGTTTGACGGTGTATCATTGGGCACCATCTACCTGTGTGGTTTCACCTTGCTGAATGGCCAGAATGCTTCTCTAACAGATGGGTAGGATTTGGGGCATGCCAAAGAACCACTAAAAGCAATGCGGTTGGGTAGTTGGCATACGATCTATATAGGATCTATATTTCTTTATTACTTTTTAAAACTGTATTAATTTTTGAAAATGCCACCATAGATTATGCTGTCGGAAGGATTTTGGCTTCTTTGATCAGTATTAATCTGCACAGGGAAAGGTTAAAACAGTCTTCACTGTTTTCCAGTTTGCTAAGATATGTGCTTGTTGATTTCTGCCAAATGCGTGTGGTCTCTGAGCAGGTTGGAGTAGTTAGCAAACTTGTATATCCTAGGTCCACACTCCTGTGACTTCCAAATAGCTTGTCGTATGCACAGAAAATATATATTCCTCAGGCTGTAAGCATATGCAGGTGTGTATTGAAATTACACTGTAGGAGATTAGGTGGCAAATACTACCTAAATAGTAAATCTTTGAGGTACTCTGCATATTTTCAAAGCTCACTCCTCATTCCAGTATGAGATGGAAATGACAACAGTAAAAATAAGGTCTGATCTGAAAGAAGAGGAGGGCCTGGGTATCATTGACAGATTATATTCACATGATGCTTGCAAGTCAAGTATTTCTTCCTCTATTAAGAGGGATTGTACATTCTGCATCTTAACATAAATCTTGCTTGTGGTATGTACTTACTAGGAAAGGTTCTACCACACAATCAGAACAAAAGCAGGCAGTTGGAGGAGCTTAGGAACTCTTCCAGAAATAACTTTTCTATAAGCCTTCAAATTTTCTGCAGATTCTAGACAATGTCAGGCATTGTTTTGACTTTGAGGTGGAGCAAATGACTAAAATAAGAGCAGAAGGGTTTTCAAATGATATCAGTTAATCACAGGTGATTTTTTTTTTTTTTTCCCAGCATTCTTCAAGAGTTTGTAGAAAGAGGCATGTGCAATCCTATTGTAATACTTGATTAAATGTATGTTTCTCTGCCTTCCCCTCCCAGGAGAGTGACAAAGCTGAATGCATAACAAAATTTAGGGCTAACTTTTGCTAGTAAGCAGTGAATGTTACAGAATATGAAGAGTAGCTGTACCATGCAGCCCAAAGGTTCTGTCTAGCCCAGTGTCCCATCTGACAGTGGTCGAAAAGATGACTATAGGGAAGTAGCAGCTCAGGGCAAACATATTTCTTTCTAGCAGTCTCCCAGTGCTTAAACCACTTGAACTTCTAGGACCTTTCTGAGAAAGATATATTTTCCTTCATATTCAATGATTTTCAACAGACTTCTCTTAAATGAACTTACCCAGTCTGGCCTTGAAACTGTGATACTCCAGCCCCCACAATGCATTTTGGTAAGGAATTCTATAGCTTTAGCAATACACTGAACAGAAAATCTAGCTCCTTTGTGTGTTTTAAACTTACTTTCTGAGGGTTTAATATGATGCAAGATATTTATTCTATCTGAAGAAACAATGAACAGTTTGTAGACACTGTCAGTGATATTCTTGATTTTATAGAGTATCATACATTCTTCCTCAGCTCAGGGACTGTGTGCCTAAGGATTCCTTGTATACAAAGTATTTGAAAGTGTTCATTCTGCATGTTACTTTTCTCTGAAGTTTTCCCCATCCTGCAGCACCTTTTCTGAAGTCCAGTGAACATGGATTTAAAAATGGCAGATGGGAGCTTTCTCCTGTCTTGTCAGCTTATTTCCCCTGATAATTCTTAGTAATGACTACTACATTTTGAGCATGGAGGCAAGGGTAGTTGCAGGGATGTTTTCTATAGTTATAGAGTGGCTTGTGCGGACAGAGTAAGGCACTGCTTTGTGCAGCACCCTTGTGATATGTAATTGTCTTAATGCAGACATAGTCCCTTGTGACCTGTTTTGCTGCTATAAATACACTGAGTCAAGTGGATTTGATTCCAGTTTCTGTGTTGTGAAAACAGAATTTAGTTCAGTTTACACACCTGGACAGTCAGTCTGTTTTCTTTCATAAAATGCTATGGAGGTGTTGGATGGAAGAGGAAGCCTATCATCAAACTGGTTTTGCATTAATAAATACTCTGTTCAAATGGTACACAAAGCAAGGCAAATTTTTAAACTGCAAGTGAGAGATGTTTATTATATTGAGATGTAATTATCTGCATCAGTTCAGCAAGAAGATCTATTTACCTCTTACAACAATAATAGGCCCAGATTAGTGCACAAGCTTGTGCTAACCCTGTGAAAATAAAGATCAAATTCAGTCTGTTAGCTTTTTTTAAATGCCAGGTCTCCTGATCTGCAGCCAAAGCTGATGCTATCTGCCAGCACTTCTTTTGTTGTTGAATCACAGTGGGAGTGTAGAATGATGCTATCTCTGTATTTTTTGGTCGTCTTATTCCAGTGGATTTATATGGGTAACAAAACACAGCATTTGTAAGATGACTTGCTCAAAGCACAGTACTAGTAAAAGCCAAATGTGAATGGATGCCAGACTTCTAAAATAAGCATTTCTTTTGCATCCTTAGAATGGAAAGCAGTGTAAAAAATTTCTAAAGAAAGAACAAGGTAATGATTAATCACCTCATTTGAACTGGACTTAAATTTCAGTGAAAATAGTAATATGATGCATAGTGTTTTCTAAGTCTGCTTTTGTCCTCGTTCTACAGCCAGGGAAACAAAGACTCATATTTCCATTTTTTAGGACAAGCATTAAATGCATTTGTAGCTGTGCAGCCCTCAACTTAAAACAGTAGGCAACTGTCCCTGCATGCATGCAGGCATATAATTATCTGTCACAGATCTGTCTGGTTTTCTTTTCTGAAGTTAATCACATGGGTGGTAAGTAAACCAGTTAACCCTTGTTAAACTATCATCAATGTTTAATGCATCATTGCTTATGTACACAGTTAATCTTTAAAGCTGCTTTAACGTGAAACCTAATGCCACTAACAGAGGGAAAAGATTGGAAGCAAAAGCTCAGGTATCATAACAAGTATTTCCCACTTGAATAATAGTTACTTAAAAGTTTTTTTTTTCTTTAATTGCTGGAAGCAATAACAGTAGGATGAACATGTTGTCACAGAAGGTACCTTACTTCTTTACTGACTCAATTTTGCTTCAAGTCATTTCCCACCATTTATTGTATTTATCAGCTTTTCCAGTTCAGATCATTTACTTAGTGATAATATTGAGGACAGTAGGAAAACACAGCCTATAATAGTGTTTGCAGTGGTTGGAGATATGCTAACAATTCTCCAATGCCATGGTTATTGGTCTTATTATTTGAGAACAAAAAGAACTGAGATATTACTGAATAAAATGCAGCATGGCAAACATTTGTTCACAAAACTAGGCATGGATCAGGTGAGTGGTGATTACTTCCCTTTTTACTGCTTCTTCATTGGAGAATTGGGCAAGCACAATGCTATCCTGAGCAGAGCTTTGCATGAATTGAAGAACTCTGAGCCCAGGGGCTTGAAAGACATCAAAAGTCATTTCAAATTTTCCCTCTGGCTAACCAGTTACTAGAATTAGTGGGGGGAAGGAGGGGGGAGGGGGAAGCAACTGTTTGGAATGAAAAGAAAAGAAACTAAAATTTTGTGTGCTGTTACACATTTTGTGTGGGTTATTCCTTCAGTGAAAAAAGGAGGTAGGGAAAAATACTCCCTACTCTTTTTCTTTGCTCCACTGAAGAAAGTAGGAGAAAAATAATAATAAGAAAATAGGAGAAAGTGGGGAAATTAGAATTCAGTAATACGTGAAAATAAATATTTTTTCTTTTCCGTAGAAGAAAAAACTTGCATCAAAATGACTTTGAAGGAATATGCCACACTTTTTTCGAAAGACGTTTATACAGGATGGTTATATATCATAGTTGTTTCATGTCTAGCTACACTTCTGATGACCATAAGTCCAATTATAAATTGCTGTAGTGAAACAAAATAAACAGACTTTAGAAGTATCTAGAAGTAAAAGATGGGTTCTGTATTGCATATATAATAATGAAATAATTTTAACATATAACTTGAGTTACCTAGCAGCTCTTAAACTGAAGAGCAAGCCCTGAATTTCAGCATTGCCCTTTTGAAATAGAAAGTGCTCATTTCTGACACGGAGGGCACATAGGATATTCAGACAGTATTTTATTATCCCAAGAGGCATGGGAGGAATCATCCCTTGTTAGGCGAATGAATATTTTGTGGAGAAAATTGGAGGAAATGAGGGAAGGAGCAATAATAATAGTGGTAAAGAAACTTCTACAGAATATGGTCCTCCCTCCTCCCCCCATTAAATCAAGCAAGAATTTTCCAGACAAGGGATTTCATTCTGTCAGTCACCTAATTAGTTAAAGACAAGTGAAGGCAATAAAATAACTGTCTCCTTATATTGTTCTTACTTTTTCTTGATATGTTGAAGAAATACTGCCAAGACCCAGAGTACTTCTTATATATCACTCATTATGAACTAGAGTAATTTATTCTGCTGATTCTTTATCTTGAATGACTATAGAAATATACTCATAAATCATTATTCTTCACTTAGTTGTTAGCTGTGCAATAGAACTATGGTATTTTATTCTTCTTCTTAACTAGGAATTGTTACTATATTTATTATAACCTTGCACTGCTGATAGGGTGATGTGGAAAATATGATTGCCTTAAATATTTTGTAGTATTCCATACAAGTGGGAAGATATGTTGTATTGCTTCAACTCAATTTTCCTGGAGTTGCAAGAGCTCCTTCCATTTCTGACAAGCAACCAAGTCTTTTGAGTTTCTAGATATGTCACATCCTTAATTCCAGAATAATGTTATCCTGGAATTATGAGTAGTCCTTTTTCTTTTTTATCCAGCATCTAAGAATATATTGCATTTTTAACTATAAATGTGATTATTGTGATATGTTCATGAAATAAGATAGTTGGTGATGCTAAGCACAAAATCTCTATTCCTTTCACTTAACTGTAGACAACTTCTTGAAGGACCAGCTTGCCTAAGGCACCCTTTATATTAAATGGAAGAAAAGATGTGCACTTCTATGGCAGTTTAGTTTTCAAGCATCATTCTTGCTTTTCAAAGACTAGGGAAAGGTTGAGAACCCCTTTGATGCATCCGTTTAGCACATGAGCTTGGTGGGATGTTTCCAAGCTCAGCACTTAATTTACCTTCTGTCCTCATTTGTGCCTTCCGTGTATGCATACATTAGGTTACTCTGTGAAAGATAATATTTCTCCTCGAGATTAATTTACTTGTGAGTTCGATGTACCAGATTTTCTTTTTCCACCAAAGGCCCTACTTTGTAGCAAAATGTTGGATCAACATTTGTTCTTAATGAGTTACAATTTAAAGCTATTTGAAGTATGATTAAATATTATTTTTACTTGGTGATAGCAGCAGTACTGGGAAGCCAGGGTGAAAAATCCCTGGTTCCTGAAATAAAATTTAAAAGTTAAAATTCAACCTATAATTATCCACTGCTGTAGATTTTTATTTTTTATTTTTTATTTTTTGTTTTAATATTGCTTTGGCTGAAAAAAATATATGATTTTTGTTTTTCTGCTGAGGGGTCACTTTGTAATATCCCTTCTGAATTTAGCAATAGAAGAAGCTTTGGCTAAAAACAATGATAATTTCATCAGTAGGGGGCATTCTCGTATTTCCACAACAGGAAAGCAATGCAGCTCCTGGGTTGTTCAGCTGTGTTGTACAGCATGTGCACAGAAACAGCATCCAGTACAGAAAGGCTTCAGAACAGAAGTAGTATCTGTTAACTGGGTAGGATTGCTTAACTCTGTATTTTCTGAATAATGTCAGGTGATATATGCATAGTTCACTTCTATTGAATGATAACCTTGTTCTATGACAGAAATGAAATTCACGAGTATTGTAATGTGTAAATACCTTATCATACTTTCTCACTGTCCATATAGACATGTTATTATCATGTTTTTTATAGTATTTGTATGACTTGAGTCACAATGAGATTTCACCATGCAAATGTAAGCATGTTGCAGATTTTCAGTCAAGTTCAGTAAGTATTAAACCAACATGGAACTGCTTATGCAGATGAACCTGGGAATATTTTTGTCTGAGTGTTAGCATCTTTGTCTCTGTAGTAGCCTTAGTTTATAGCTCAGAGATCTACAGGGAACATCACGTTTTATTATTGATACAAAAAATAATGGAAATTTATATACATAAAAAAAAATCATATCCCTTTAATGGTAAGTTTGTAATCTCATGTATGTAGCAGCCATGGTGAATGTTTAGTGTGGCAATTAAAATTGGAAAATAGAAAAATCCTTAAAGGACCTCCCAAAAGCCATAGGATATTTTATGCTAGTGCAAAAACAATTAAAGTTAACCTAACAATTACAGGAAAAAAAAAAAATCATTAGTGAGTGTATATACTAGAGAAATATTCAAATAAAAAGCTTGTTTGATAGATTTATTTATTTATTTATTTTTATTAATTTTAAGCAGCCATTAGATAAACCACCTTTGGACTGAACGGATGGAAAAATGACTTTTAAAAACTTTAGAATTGTTAATGATATTTTACTACTGACGCACCGGTAACAAACATGTTTTTAGTTAATCATTTGGCTGTGTAATTCTTAAGTACAGGATTTTCAGTAGTTGGGTTTTCAGTAATGAGTGAGTGACTCTATTGCTTGAACGCATTCTGGTAATGTCTTTTCTGTTTGATTCTCATATCTTCTCAATGCTAACCTCCTTCACAGTAAAATATATACCAATTCACCCAATAACAGACTCTAAATACCTACCCCCAGGAACTGTTGCAGAGCAGGGAAAAAGAGCTGGGGAATGTCGCACTGAGTTTCGGCTATATTAAAACCTATCAGTCTTTCTCTGTAGAAAACAAAATGAAACCAAAACAAATTGAGCTGAAAATCAGTGAAATTTTTCCTTTATTAAGCAAAACTTGAGAGTGTATAATTTTTTCTTTTAAATCCTCATCTGACAAACTTCTTTTGCAAATAAAACCCTAGACTCTAAGACAAAAGAAATCTTCCCCTAAAATCATAGAGATGCGAAAATGAAGTTTAAAAACTATCCCGTGTTCAAAATAACTTTATTCTTTAAATAAAAAACTGGAGAATTTTTTTCTTTTTCTAAACCAGCTTGAATTACTTCTTTTAAAAGGTCTGGTGTTTCGAAGGATTCAGCATTTTCTAAAAGTAAAGGCCATTAAAATTCCTCACAGACAAACTAGAAATGTAGGCACTCAAAGGCAAGAGATATTTCGAGCAATGTAAAGTCTTCATGTTACTTTACTTGTATTCTTTCAGTGATTCATACTCTAACTCTGGTGCAGGGTTCCTGAATTTAACTTCTGCTCTAAAAGTAGTGAATAGGAAGCAAGGCCAAGAGTATCATAACCAATTTTGGACAAGAAATTGGGCCAACATCTCAATTCTCCATTTGAGATTTTCTTTTTCTGATTAATATAGGGAAGAATAAAGTCCTAGTCCTGAAGTTAGCATGTTGCCTGATGTTTCACTTTTTTTCTTAAAGGTCAGTGAAAATTTTAAAATTTCAGCTGAAAAAGCAACTACAACTGAATGAGTATTTTGTCTTGGTTTGGAGCTGCCCTTGGGGGATGAATGGGAATCAGGCTTTTCTTGCAAAAGCATATCCTCTCCAGTGCCGTCCAACAGCAAAATATTGCAGCCCTTGCACAGAGGTCTCCATATTATCAAGAGCTCTTGCCTCCGGCACTGCTGCAGAAAATGATGGTAGTGACACAGAAGTGGCTGACAGGCTGACACTGCATATTAATCTGTGAACAAATGGTTCATGGTCAGACCATTGTGCAAGTCATTTGAGACATGTTCTATGCTTTTGTTCACTGTGCAACTTTATATGTGGAAAAGATATTATTTAATTAAGGGCTATTCACCTACCCACTGTTTTCTTACAACAGCTTAAAATTATTTCAGGTGCTCTCTTTAGGTTAAACGGAGATTAGGTTAAATGGAAATTATTTTATTGGAACTAGCAAAATTACTTCTTTCATTAATTTGTGCTGTTGAATTCATTCATTGCCAAGGTTTTCATCTATGACTCTAATCTTAAAACTCCTGATTTATACTGAATTTCTTATTTCCTCCTGTTCTTTCTGCAAACTGATTTCTGACATCTATCTCAAAGTTTCTACTACTATCTCATCTATCTCATGATGAAGAATTCTTTTACAAGTCTTCCCTTTCAAACTACTCTTGTACTTTCGCTTTGCTTTTTCTCCTGGAACCACAATCTTACTGTCTTACTAACGGCTTTTCTCCTTCTTTCCCTGAGTCTGCATTGCATCAGATTCCTTTATATTATCATCTGAAAGTATTCTAAAGCCTCTTTTCACTTTTCTCTGCTGTTTTAACATAATCTTCTTTATCTTCCACCATATCATCTCCCCACCTCCTGTTCCATTTAAAATGATGCAAATAAAATCATTGTACAATCATTGTACAATGGACAATGTCCCATTGTTCTTTTTTCATGTCTGTCTTTAAATCCTTTGATCTTTTCTGTGAAGTTTAAGAGTATCTAATTGTCAGTGAGGCTAAACTAGTCTGGTATTTTGCTCATTTTACCTCTCTCTGATCCTTACTTCCCTTTAGCGCTTCCTTTACTTGTGTTAGCATGTTGCTTAATGCTGTGACTACTCCTGCTACTATTTTTATGCCTTTCCCCATCATACTCTTGACAAAAAATTATTCTTATGTACCAAATGGATTCATTTCCTATATTTGGATCCTTCCCTCCTTAAAATACAAGTAGTGTGCTCCATAGGACAGCAAATCCTAGCTCCCAATAACCAGAAATGTTCTAGTTCAGGGGAAAATAGGGGTCAGAGATGCTGCCAGATACTTCTGGAAGAAGCAGTGTTTTCCAGCTCTATCTACCTATCTGATTAATGTTGAATTTGGAAAAGTACAGTTAAATTAGACTTACCACCCTGAAAAAGTTGCCAAATTCTGGTACTGTTTGCCTTAGACAAAATTTAAAATACAGGATGTTTGAAAATTTGCAAATATGTGTATGTCCTTCTGTAATGGATAAAACTTAGAAATAATTATCTCACCGCCAGTGTTGACAGTGCTATCAGTATATACTTTCAGGACAAGGGAACAAAAAAGGGTGATGTTTTATATGATTAAGTGAAAACAAATACCAGTTGTGAGTTACAATAATGGTAGGGCACAGATCTTGAAATTTTCACAGTTACAGAAAATTTTCTCCTCACTACTTGGGACAATGGGTTGGTATGTGCATGCATGTGTATGCAAGTTGGTAAAGAAAATTTAAACTCTTTGATGAATCATATCATTACTTCTGTTACCCGCTGCTTCCAGCCACTTCAGCCTTTGAAATTGGAGTAGAATAATGCAGAAATGATTCTTTCATTGCCCCAGCTTCCAGATTCTGATAATGCTGAATCAAGCTCTTCCGGTTTGTTAGGGATAGTGCATAGTAATTGACTGTATGGGTTGTGGCAGTTCTGCCATTGAGTATTGGCTTCTAACTCAACATCACTTCTACAGGCATAAAACAGAAAAAAACAACTCCACATAGATACAAAAATAGATAACTAGTAAAAGGAGAAACAGACCCAATGTATAGACCTGAAATAAGTATTTGTATAATTAGTGGCACTGGTATTGAGCTGAAACCTGAGAAAATATAATTTTAAATATGTAGGTAATTACATATGCATCAAGTGGAATTTAACCACAGATGGTGCTGGAACAGGCATTTCTCCCTACTTACTGTAGCCTTTGGACTGAATGGACTGATACATTTGAGTAAAATGTGTTGGATTTGGGTGCTGAAACTGGATACCAAAATAAAGAAGTAATTGAGCCCATGCTTTTGTAGTCACTGCTGGAGTGACTGATGCTTCTCTGTCTTCAAGGAGGTTTAAACTCTGTGCAGCATGAGGGCCTCATTGGTCCTGCTTTGTGAAGAATGTATCTGCTTTGTCTAATACTCTCAGACATATTTCACATGTGATTTGACAGATAATAAAAAGTGAATAAGCCAGACATCTGTGCCCAAGAAAAAAAAGAGAGAAATGATTATTTTTCAAAATGATTTGTGGCTAATTTCCCCAAAGAAAAAAAAAAAAAAAAAAAGAAACCCCAGAAACCCAATGAAAGCTGCCTTTGTTGTTGTTGTTTCATCTCCATTAAAATGGGTTTAAAGAACATCTGCTATTGAGATCTCTGCACGGCATTTCCTTTAGGTTTTGACTACCCAAACACAGCAAAGTAGGATCAACAGATGCAATGGACTAACATAAGTATTTATCCACAGGTGAAAGTGCTGTTCCTGAGACAGCCTTAGAAATTTATTTCATATTCAGTTTCTTTAATACTCATTTTGTTTCACATGTAACAGCAATGATACTTCTTTATTTGTAGCTTTTCAATCAACTTTTTCTAATTTTATTTTAGAAATCTGTAGTTAAATAAACTTACGGGCTAGCTGCAATACTTACTGCTGTGTCTAGCTACCTCCATTTTTACTGTCCTGTTATTTACTTTCACTGTTCTTCAAAGCTACATGTTTTAATTCAAATCCAACATGTTTTTGTACTTGAATTACTCATTCACTAAATTGCTAGATAAACTGAAATTGTCAGGAAATATGTTCTCTGTAAGTATGCTTTCTTTGTGTTCTTAAATGAAAACCAGAAGTTATTGCTAAATATCTTTGTCATTCAAAATGATAAATAAAGCTATAGTTACTGTACTTACCCCATTGTCTTAAAGCCTTACCAAAAATATAGTTATTTGTCAATATGTCAGGGGTTGATGCATGTCCAAGAGGTGAAAAAACTTCTTTAAAATAAATGAAAAAGTGTTAGTACTTCAAATATACTAAGGTACACTAGTGTATGGTCTAGAAATAATATGGTTACTCAGATTTCATAAATATAGGAAACAGAACAAAGACTAACAGAGAAATCAGTAATTTTCAGTACAATTTTGTGTAATAAAACTCAGGTTTTTATTTTTTTTATTTTATTTTTTATTATATCAAGACATAATTTCTTTGTATTCATAAATATGTAGCCTTCTCATAAAATTTGTCTGAACTCAAAGGACAATTTGATAGAAAGCTATTTTTTTTCTGATGGAGCAGTGCTTTCCATAGCAAAGATTGTGTTCAGATATTACTTGTGACCGTGCAATGGAACACAATGAGATTATATTGTATATGAAATGTAGTAGCAAAATGGAGAATAAGGAAAACATTGATACAAGAGTGGAGAAACTGATCTAGTTCTTTTCAGAAATTGTCATACATTAGCTAAAAGCCACAAAAGCACAACGTATTTCAGCTATATCTCTCTTTCTCATACCTACTTAGGGAAATGGAGACCAAGAACAGGCAGTGTTGGACAAGCTTTGGTGGATGAGGACTCCAAAAACAAAAGTGGAGTTATTTAGCATATTTTTGCAGTTATTTGCCACCTTCAAAAAAACAACCTAGTCTTTTTTTTTTTT
>VXAA01006463.1:98867-114526 GCA_013399115.1 Anseranas semipalmata
TTTTTGTAAAGGGAGCAGCCTGAGTAGTAGAAATTGTCGCATATTTCTACTGTTTTCAGCCCACCTGACCATCTTTTCCTCTAAAACCCCATATTCACCTCCAGTCTCTTTTGTTGTTTCTACCAGGTATGTGTATTTTAACTGCACTAGAACACTTTATCAAAGTTTGAATTGCCTCTCCTCAACCTAGAAAGGAATATGCTAATGTCTTTCACCTGGGAAGAGTCACAGCTGTTTGCACTAACTGAAAATAACACCCAGAAGAGAAGATGAATACAAAAGGAGAGCTTTTCTTCCCCCTTCCTCCTGTCTCTTCTATATTGTTTCTCTACTGCTCAATTAGGTTGGGAATTTATTCAGGTGTTGTTGTTAATACCTCCTATTCTGGTTTGATGGAGGAAAGGGTGAAGAGTGGAGTACTCCTGCTATGGCAAAATTAGGTTTCTGCTTTCCCTTAGTCCGCTGATTTTTTTCCGTTTTGTGGCGGGATCCTTGCTAATACCACAATGATTTCATATTAAGGAGGAATAAGAAAAGGTATGTAAGTCTTCTCAGTGTTGTTAGTGTCTGTGAGGTTTGTTTGCTTTTGTTCAAGTTGCAACCTTGGAATTAAGTATGGCTTTCATTTTTTTTTCTTTAAAAACAAAAAAAAAGCTCTTCTAATTCTTATGGTTTTAAATAAATATCTGAAAATGTGACTAGAATCTACTATATAGATAAAGGACAGAGCTATTTTTCCTAATTCCTAGGGATGATTATTGAGGTCTTTATGAAATATGCTACTAAGTTTTATTAAAATTGGGCAAATAACCCTTGAAACTGGGATATACAGGTGAGTTAAGGGCCTGAAACACAAGGTTAGAGCATGATTCTTTGTTTCTCCTTTTCTGCTGGGCCCTAAGAAGCTGCCACAGAGAAGATCAAAACAGGCTTTATCAAGACATATTTGTTTGTTCCCCTCAGAAGTTTTCCTTGTGTATTGTCGATGTTTCTGAACCTCTTGTCTCAATGTAAGGGACTACGTAACCTCATGCCCACAGTGGCTGTGCAAAATGCTACCATCTGGCTTTCGTAACATTTTTTTATCAGCCTCATATAATAATTCACATCTGTGAAAATATGATGTTCAGAACCATGCTGAGAAGGACCTTTTGTATCTGAAACCTTTAGTCTAAAAAGAGCAGTAATATAATGTGAATTTTTCATATGTAAGCTTTTTGCTTTTAATTATCTCTGTAGATATTCCTAGTGTGTGTATTTAAAAAGTAGTGGCTTTCTGTCTGAAATGAAAGTGATTTTAGGCTGTAGGAGTAACTTGTAGCTTGCCATTGAAGTGCCGTACAGATAGTGTGGTGTAACTTCAGCGTTCCCCCTGCATTAGATATCTTCTCTATCTTGGTGGAAGACAGAGCCAAATAATAACTGTGAAGATTTTGTCCCTGTCCCTTCTAACTTGAGAAAGCAATGTTGGTAGCAATCCAGTGGAGATATATCATAGGTGTGTGATAACTGCTGAGTTACAAATCCTCTGCACTTTAGTGCTGTCCAGCTCAAGAATTTGGTTGTGTCTGTAGTGGTGCCAGTTATAAATGAACTACAAACAATCTTAAAGTAAATGATCAAAGAGATGAGAGCAAGGATAATCTTCAAATCTAGCCAAAAACAAAAGTGTGAAAAGCATGGTACAAATGCTGATTGTGGCTTGGCTGGTGTAAAATTAGTCAATAATGTTGTTCTCAGTGGGATTCTGGAGGTGGGATTCAGCTGTTCAGGACAATGGTTGGCTGTGGTTTTTGGTGCTATCCTTAGAGAAGGAGGCTCTCTGACGACTCATTATTTAGTGCCTCTGAGATGAGTGTCTGGACCCCATATGTTTAGGAGTTTTGAGTACAGGTTATTCAGTCTAATGTGGTGGGGGGGACGGGACAAAAAACAGAACACTGTAATTCTTGAACTGAATGGCCAATTGGATTTTTATGAACTGTTGCGAATATTCAAATCAAGAAAACAAGGAGTTGGTTATGAATAAACGTATATAGATCAGAAGATGATCAGATTATTTATTTATTTTGATAGTGATGATGAGGAAACCTTAAACGTGAATAAAAGGTGATTGCAGAGCATTCTGTTGATAAGGTAGCAGAATTTCAGCTGGAATGTTCTCCAAATATTTTAATTTTGTTCTCGTAACAGCAGACATTTCTTACCAAGAATAAATGTTTTGGCTAATGTCACTAACTGCGTAAGTGTGAAATCCACATGTACTGAACATTTTCCCCTCTTTTGGTCTAAAGGAAAGAATAATATTACTATTGGCTTCTCTAGACAAGAAAACTATAGAAGAGTTTTTTTTTTTTTTTTTTTTTTCCTCCTATCCCCTCTCCCTATACCACCACAGAAGAAATTTTTATTTTTTTTTAAAGTTTGGGTGGTTAGGGGGAACAAAACTGGTTCCCAAACACTCAGTGTTAAGTGTTGTACCTGTTTTTGTAACAAGCTTCTCAAAATGAAACAATTGTAACTCTCTACTTTGTATTCTGATTGTTGTATTCTTAGAAGAAATAGATTAGAAATCACATTTTGTCATTTTCTTTTGGTGAATTTTGTTCTTGATTTTTGGCTATTGTTAGATTTTTATTTGACTCTTCAGAGGAAAAATAATGTCATAATGCTGCAATAAGTCTTGTGATTTGACAGTGCCATGAGACAGAAGAGGATGAGATGGCTTATTTCCCTTTCTTTGCACATAGGTGCACAAGAAGGACAGCCGGCCATTGCTTCGTGCAAAGAAATCTGCTCTAAAGGCAGGGCTGCTGCACTTCAAGGAATCCACTTCCACATCAAGGAATAATTCCTCTGTCCTCTGTACAGGTTCTAGAGATGTTAGTCATGCACAATGACTCTTACACCTGGGGACTGTGTCTTCTTAACCCTATTCAATGCCTAGTGGCTGACCCCTATCTTTTAAAAGCATTTCTTGCATGAATGAAATTGGAGAACACTGGCTACTTCTTTTTTTCTTTCCAAGTACTTTTGTCTCTGATTAAAAACTACCTGCAGTTTACTAAAATAGCTAGCAAAATGTATTGCTTCTTTAAAATGGAGGAGGTTGTACAGACGGCAAAGTGTTGTTGACTGTGCTGCTTAAACAGGGTTGTCAGGTATATTAGATATATCTTGGGTATTTAAATGGTTACTATTCATAGAGTAGCTGAACTTCTGATATTCCTTGAGGTATTTACCCGGTCTTTATGGCCTGGAGTCAAAGGTACTGATTTCCATCTTCTAAATCTTCCTAGACCTTCATTCCCCCAGTGACCTGTGCAAGGTCACGTGAAGCAGTGGGTGATAACCCAGGGGGCTCATTCTGGGATCTTCTGAAGTACAGCTCACTGTCCAAGTTGCTGAGCCATCCTCTTTTATTGCAGAAAGGATAAGTACTGATAAGTATTGAAACAGTCCTAAAAGTAAATGTCAGTGTTTTTACATTCATCTTCAGGAACAAAAATTTGTCTAATGTTTCAAGTGTGGAATTGGTCCTGGGAATTTTAACAGTTCTATTGTAGCAGTAATCAAAATGCTGCTGAAAAAATATTGAGAAACTTCATGTTCTATACTGTATCATGCTGCTTATCTGAAAATGATATAGTGAGAATAAAACTATCAACTCCATGTGGGGTTTTCAGAGTAATCAGGTGATTGATCAATTATACTTCAAGGTACCGAAATCATACCTCTTCTCAATTTTCTTTCTTTCATCTAAAGATTGGTGCAGTAATAGAATGAACTAAGCTGGTACAAATGACAAATTGTTTTTGTTTTGAAGCTTTTAACAACAGAAAGAGCAGCTACAATGCTATAATCTACTGCAATAGAGGAAATGAGGAAAAAAATGAATAATCTTAACTTGACTCCCCTGATGAGTTCAGAAATCAGTAGAATTTTGCTTAGATCAACACTTAAGCAACAAAATTATCATTATAATTATTCACAATGGGATAGGATTTGAAATCCAGAATATGTTAACCAAAAACTGTTTAGATCTTTGTTCCTGGGGAAAGCAGAGGAGGGAAAATGCATAATTTGTTGCAATATGAATGAAAATATTATTCTGAGTTTTGGATTTTTTTCTAATCTCTCTTTTGCCTTGGACACTTGCAGTGATTTCTCAAGACAAACTTAAATGCTTTAAATGATCAATAAAAAAGGTTATCTGCTCCAAAATATTGTTTGTTTACTTGTATAGTGATTTAGAAACTTTAGAGAGAGCTAGTTGGAAGAGTGAACTTGATGCTCTGAGCTTCAGAGCTTCCACGCTCTGATGGCTGTGCCTTCTTGTCAGTGATGTGGACTGGTACCTGTATTCTCTTTGTGGATTGTGGATGTGTTGTAAGGATGGGGGGTCATGGGATAGGTTTGTCATGAAGAAGTATTTTCTTGGGAAGCCTTGCGATTTGGTCAGCAGGCCTCAGGAGAGAAGTTGGCTTCTTAGGTTTCTGTGTACTACTGCTCATCCAAGAGAATACAGGTGGTAGACAATGCAAAATACTGGTGTGAGACTGTGATGGTCTATCTCTAGTTTATAGATATTTCCCGTGTACTACTTTCATGTAGTGTTATCTGTCATTGGAAAAATAACTTCTACAACAAGAAAATGTCATAATCTTTGCCAGGACTTTCAGCAGCCTGTAACAAGTTTTGTACCAAAAAGCAGTTAAACCAAAGTGTGTGCAAATTATTGTATTTGCCTAGTGATGCTCTTGTTTGAGTCAGAAGAATGATGTTACTTTTTAATAAGCAGACCACCTGTGCAGGGCAAGGTTGAATATGGAGTTCTTTGTGTTTCTACCAGATATCATTTTGCATGCAATCTTCTCCTTGAATTACATCTTTTGAGTAAGAATAGGAAACAAAGCTGCCATCTTTCTAAGTATCTCTTGAGGATATTAGCAGTAAGTCTTTAAGGAAGGTGTTGAGGAAATCCGATTGCATTCCTTGTTTGCTTTAGTATGCTGCCAATATTTTTTTTTCTGTATGTTATAGGCTTTGGTTACTTGAACAGCCCCTTTCTAAATTAAATGGAAGCACTTTTGATTGCAGTTGTTCTTTTTGAGTAAAGAGACAGGTATACTGAACTCTTTTTATACTCTTCTCTGCCCTAACTTCGATATGTATGAATAGCTTGTTAAATATTACAAAGTTATGTATCTGCTTATAAGACAGAATTCTGCATTTTGACTTGTGAATTCCCTAATCCAAAATAGGACCAAAAAATAGAAATCAATATTCTGTGTTTTGATGTTAATAACCAAACCTAAAAGAACAAAATGTCAAACTCAGAGTGCTGTAGTGGCTTTTCAATGGTCTGGACCTACAGGACAACTTACAGGGAATAGAAGGGTGTGTGTGCATGCGGGAACCTATTTGAACATGTTTGGCAGCTGGTGGTGCTGGTAAATGCATGTTAATGTATATCACACTGAGAACTTTACAGATCTGTGGAAGCTTTTCAACCACCACTGTTAAGATTTTCTAAATGCTCACAGACATAAGTTCTATTAAGAACTGCTGCAGAAATTAAATTAATATTGCTCGTGGTTTTCTTTTAAATACCAATCTTGTAAATCTGGAGAACTTCTAGGAAATGAGAAGAAAAGCTAAGGTTACAACAGTTACACAGAATAGACAAAATAACCTAGGTAACTGGGCTGGTTGCCTTGACACTGACACCAGGCAAGATGATTGAGACTGATATGGGATGCAATCAGACTAATATTAGTGAAGCTAATGCCAGTCAGCATGGTGCTATGGAAAGTAGGTTGCCTGTTATATTTTCCTTTGAATTAGATTGGAAGTGCTAAATGAGATGGTCTTCACTTAGATTTACTTATGATACAGGGCTTGGATGCAGTGTGAATTTCCTTAAAGCAAACTACATGCAGACAGTAGTAGACAGTGGATAAGAAACAAATTGCAATGAGGTCAGCTCATATAGTAACTGTAAATGCAGATGCATTCAGTTATGCGAATATTTTCTAATGGAGTTCCCTGAATTTTAACTTTTTTGTTTGTTTCGTTAGTGGATATTGTGGGGGAAAGCATATAATCATTGTTGGCTTACAGGGAAAAAAGGAAAATACTGCAACTGGTACTGTGTGCTTGAGGAATGGAGAACACCGAGTACTTGAAAGTTGCGAGGTTGTAGGATGCAGTGTATTAGCAACATTTAGTCTCCAAAAATATTTTTAAAGCTAATTATATGCTATATTGACATAGAAGTCTCTAGGTAAATATGTACATAAACTTATTCATAAAAAACTTCACTGGCAAGTATCTGAGCAAATTTTCTTCTTATAAAGTAAATGACCTCAATATTTTACTACTGTATGCCTTGTAAGTTGCCTTGTCCCTGATGTATGTGGGAAAGACACAGATCACCAGCATTATTTAGAATATTCGTTAGTCTGTGATTAACCACTCAAGCAACTCAGGCACTTACTCATGTAGTTCACTCATGTACCTTGTTGAAGTCCCAGCTAGAACCTCAGAACTAGAGCTGGAGAGTGTTTGTGCACCCTGGGCTTCTCCACAGCTGCTTGGAGTCCTCTGTTCCAGCAGTTAGATTTGCTTTCCAAAACCTTCAGCTGCACCACATATTTTGTCTGCCTCTGAAAATTCAGCACTATCTTTCTAAACAACTTCTATTGTGTTTAGAAAGACCTGAAAGCAAGCAAGCAACCCCACCCCAAACTTCAGAGCCCTTAAGTGATACTTTTCGCCAAAAAACTGTTTTCTTGTGACTTTTGTCAAATGACAACAAATTAATTTGTGCTGATAGAAAATTGAAGACCTAGTTTGTGTAGTTAGGTTTATGCTTAGAGATGCAAAAGCTTTCAGAAACATTGAAGCCATAGTGGATATCACTTTTTTCCACTTCAGACAATGGGCAAAAATTAACTTTGTGGAGAAAGAAATTCAGTTTTGTAAAGCTGTATGCTTACTGAAACCACTAGCTTGTTTGAGGGAAAAATTCTCAGTTAAGTTATCTAGAAGTCATTCCATCGTTTTTGTTGTTGTTTTTTGTTTTTAAATTTTGTTCCAAATTTTCAGTGTCCTCTCGGAATTAGTTTTTGAATGTTTATTACTTGCAGACTGCCAGATGACAATCTGTCAAAAGCCACGTGGAAAAGGTTAGTGGTATCCAAAAGCGACTGCCTGTAAGAAACTTCTTGAAGATCTCTGGGAGCTGATGCATTTAGGATTTGCTTTGTCAGTTCTGTGTGGAATGGGCAAAACCCCACTGAAAATGGTGTCATGCCTTTTTAGAAGCTGTTAAACCCTTCAGCGGTTTCAGTTAATTAATTCTAAATATATCATCAAACATATGGAACTGAAATCTTGGCCAGAAACACATCCATGTGGGTTTTGCTTTGGTGATAAGTAACAAAAAGAAGCAGTGGAAGTATACAGTCGAACGAAAGCTGTAGCAAAGATCCTAGAAAAATATTTGAGAATGCCTTTAGGCTAAGTGCTGTCTGAAAAGGGCCTTTGCACTAAGACAAAAATAAATTTTAATTTACTACTTTTTGCCTGAACATGGAGGATTTCTTGTTTCTGTTATGTATTTCTGTGAATGAATTGCATCAAGGAAATTACTGTACATAAACATCTCCCTCTAGACAGAGGTGAGAGGGAGGTAGGAATTATTTTCTGAAAACAATACAAAAAAAAATCTCTTGTGCAGATCTTAAATAGTGTTTCAGATATAGCTGAGCTTTTCCAAATATTGTAGGAAAAAGGGGTGAACATAATGATTTTAAATGGTACTTTAAAGAAGTAAGAGATACTTTTAAATAATAAATGCATTACATATCCAGATTTATCTGGTGTATAATGTCAGTAAATATATTTTACTGAGCATTGATGTTCTAAGCTTTCACACAGATCTGTGAAGTTTAATTATGTGTTTGTGAGATATGGAGCCAGGTGATGCAACTGAGCTGTGAGAGTCAGCGCAAAATTTAGACAGCTTGCAAAAATGTGAACGTCATAAGGCATGATATAACCTACCTTGAAAGCACTTGCTCTATTATAATGTGGAGTGCAGGTGGCTAACTGCAACAATTAAAAAGGTGATTTTTATGGAAAACAAATGTATGCTTCTTCCACAATCTTTCTGACACATCTGATGTGAAAAACACTGGTGCTACATGTAGTTAATTCTGTGATTGTTGATCTTTGCTTAGCTATTTATGATTATTGATGTAATCAGCATTTACCAAAGCATTGGAAATAACTAGCTGATGCTAATGATCAGAATGATAAGAAACCACCTGAATACTTGAAAAGGATTCAAAGTCTGGAGAAGATCTAGCTGTTCCTGGAGGTGGAGTGTCTGCGTTCCTGCTGAGCTATGCTTGATTGAACAAGTTCTCTTGCCTGGCTAGTGTACGTGTATTTTGAGAGCTTCCAGTAGAGGTCAGAGGAATGCTGAGGCAAAACTTACGCTTCTGTGGAGTACACCACTGAGAAACAAAATCAAAATAAACAAGGTACATCAGGCTGTACAAAATAGTGCTCTGTGGGGTTGTGCCTGCCTTGTCCTTATACTGGACTAGTGTGGCAGATGGACATCTGCTCAGTGGTTGAGCCAGGTTTGACTGGTCAGGCAATGCCAGTCCATGTTTGAGGAGATGGAAATATAAAGAACTGTTCTAGATATCCTAAATTGGAGTTGGCTCAGATACTCAAAGAGAAACCTCAGTAGGTACCCTCTGACTGCTAAGTACCCAAGGCCTTTCACTACTACAGGGAAGACTGCTGGGTCTGTCCCCTGTAATGCTACTGAGGCCATCGGATGGTAGCAAGAGCAGCTGCATCATCAGTCACTGTTTCCTCCTCCCTCTCCCCTTCTGACCTACAGTAAAACAGAATATGGCATATATTGATGCCAGGCACTAGTGCCAGCAACTGCTATGACAAAATGACAGGTGACAGTATGTGGTGGGTGACAGTCACAACCAATGGACCAAATGGGAGCTGCTATTCACGAGCAGCTGTTCTGCAAGGCAGGAGAGACAATTGGCAAGCAGTAAGCAGCAGATGACAGTAATATGCAGCTTCCTAGGAAATGGACCCATGTTACTTTTCAAAGAGAACAAAAACAAAAAACAACAAAACCCTGAATTACAGGCAAATGTCTCTCTATTTAAAGTACTGTAACAAGAAAGACAATATTTTTCTATTCTATTTGTTGTAAAAAGTGCCCAAGTCCCTCAGGCCTCTCTTCTCCTTCTTCTAGTTCTTCTTGAACTAGACTTGCCTGTAAACCTAAATGATGTTTTATTACATGTGAACATCAGTAATGTGGTACAAATCTGAATTATGAACATTCGTGGAAGCCAGCTAGCAGTAACATAAGCACTCTCGCCTGCAACTAAATATTAGATGTTTGATTGAGGAAAAAATCCATAAAGCATCAGATGCCTTTCCCCAAACACCTTTAAAAATTAGAAAGTTCAGTACAGAGTAGGAGCTATTGAGGGGGTGAATCATGCTTAAATGACATAGTGGTAGATTAAATATATACCAGGGTTCTTGCAGTTCAAATCTTAGACAAATACCAGAGGCCAAACCTGCTGCAAAGATAAATGTGAGAGCTATGTGGCAATCAGTCAAGTTATCGCTTCTGATGTCCAGGGTGGATTTAAATGTTAAGAATATGGAGGTAATGCCCTGTTATGAATCATGGAGTGGTTTGGGTTGGAAGGGACCTTTTAAAGATCATCTGGTCCAACCTCCTTGCCTGGTGCTTGGGATTATCCTAACCCAGGTGCAGCACCTTGCACTTGGCCTTGTTGAACTTCATAAGGTTCATGTGGGCCTGCTTCTCAAGCTTGTGCCTGTGGATGACATCCCTTCTGGTGGTCAACTGTACCACTCAGCTTGGTGTTGTCTGTGGACTTGCTGAGGCTGCACTCAATCCCACTGTTTATGTCATTAATAAAGCTATTAAATAGTACTGGTTACAATACAGATCCCTGAGGGATACCATTTGTCACTGATCTCCACCTGGGCATTGAGTCATTAACTGCAACTTTCTGGCTGCAGACACCCAGACAATTCCTTATCCACTGAATATTCCACCCTTCAAATCCATATCTCTCCAATTTAGAGATTAGGATGTCATGTGGGACAGTGTCAAAGGCTTTATAGAAGTCCAGGTAGATGACATTGATCAGTCTTCCCTTGTTGACTGTTGCAGTCAATCCATCATAGGAGGCCACCAGATTAGTCAGGCATGACTCACTCTTGATGAAGCCGTGCTGGCTATCTCAAATCACCTCCCTGTCTTCAATAGCCCTTAACACTGCTTCCAGGAGGATCTGTTCTATAATCTTCCCAGGCACAGAGGTGAGACTTAGGGGGTCTGTAGTTCCTTCGGTCTTCCTTTCTACCTTTATTAAAAATGGGTGTGTTTTGCCTTTTTCCAGTCACTGAGGACTTCACCTGACTTCCATGGTTTTTCAAATATTATGGAGAGTGACTTGGCAACTACATCAGCCAGTTCCCTCAGGACCCTGGTATGCATCTCATTGGGCCTCATAGACTTATGTATGCTCAGGTTCATCGGGTGGTCTTGAACATGATCTTCACTTACAATGGGAGGGACTTTGGTCCCCCAGCCTCCACCTAGAGGTTCAGGATCTTGAGAGATGTGGGAAGTGATTGCCAGTGAAAACTGAGGCAAAAATATTTTGGTCATTAGTCAAAATGTATTAGTCATTCTGTGAAACATGTACGGTTGCATTTGACTTTAAAAAAAAAAAAAAAAAAGCGAGCAAGGACAGTACTCATGTCACTGGGAATGCCCACTGTGGCATGGAAGCATCCATGCATGACACTACGTAGGACCAACGAGTAAGAGTGACAAAACGGGACAGATCTGTTGTCTTCCTCAGTAAATCCATGACTGCCTAGGAGAAACTCTCTGAAATGCTACAGGTTGAAACTGCTGCCAACAGGAAAGAACTGATGATTAAAGAAAATAATCCTTGTCTTTTGATGGCTTATTCAGAATTTGTACAGAAGATGAAGTAAAGCATCAAACACACCTGAAAGGCAAAATAAATATTTTCTGTGGGCTGACATTTTTTTTTATTATTATTTTTCTTTCATTAGAATGGCTTTAAACAACCATTTGCTCAGGATTTCAGCTGACATTATGTGTGTGTTTTATGTATCCATAAAAAGAGAGTGAGAGAGAAAATTGAAATTTGTGTGGTTTGCATTTTTTTTGTGTGTGTGTCACAGGTGACCTTCAAATCTATCAGTTTGGTCCAAGATTGACTCAGTAATGTTCTCATGATGGGTAAGACCCTGGAACTTCTAAAAGAAAGAAGGATTTTTGAAATTCTATGTGCTCAAACTAAATACAGGGTCATTAACATTTCTTCTGCATTGCAATTACACATTCTCAGCTGAAACTATGATTTTGCAATGGCTGAGAATGGTCTGATTAATTTTAATAACTTATTGAAGTGGGGTGTGGTTGAATAGCTACAAAAATAGCCATACAATAGACTTATTTTTCAAATATGTCTTCTCATTGGGAATGTGGGTGTTCTCTACCATTACAGATATGGCTTCCTAGCTCACCTGAGGTCATGATTCCTGTGTTTAAACCTGAAAAAAATGGAGTCAGGCATTGAAATGATCATAGCCTATTCCTAATTACTCTTATGATTCATAATTACTATTATGACACTTATAACTAGGGTGATTTCTATCTGCCTTTTGCTCTCTGTCCTTTAAAGATAGTTTAGGGGAAAGACAGCTGGGGGTTAAGGTTCTCAGGCTTCTGCCTCTTGTCCTCATGAAGTATTACAGACATTAAGGAACTCCTAGCGGAACTAATAAATTATCCTACTAAAGAATGCTGCTTCTCGAATCTTGCTGTGGCTCAGGTCATTGAATCTGTACTGAGATCCAGGCCTGCCAATGGATAGACTCCATAGTAACATGCTAAAAAGCACAGAGGAACTTAAGTGAGTGGTCTTCATGACCTCCCACACTGGCTTGGTAGTGCATCTGCATACTGTGCTAGGATGTTCAGCTGTGGAGACCTGTATTAATACAGCTAAGGTCAGAGGGAATATTACCAGGATGTTCTTTTTCCAGATTCCTCTTACAAAAGACTTTTTGAAGGATCTTTTGGAAATATGAGTCACGGGAAAAAATGACAAGAATGAAAGTGTAACCTTGAACCCTCAGGCTTACTCCTGAAATAGCCTCTACCATCAGTGGTTCAGTTTTGTAGCTTGAAACAAACAAACAAACAAACCACAGTTTGGTTGTTGTTTCCTGATCCTGCAGCTGAGGTTGTTATACACAGGAAGTGTGGAGACAGTGGGTGTGTGGTATGTTTTGAGGAGAAGGAGGGAGGTGTTGCTTTGTGGGATTGTTATCCTGGACATCTGTTTTGTCCAAGAAGATTGTTTTCCTTTCAAGCTAAAATAAGAGTGTGATTTTCCTAGCAAGTGGTAGAGCCTAAATTATAAACCAAGGAAAGGCCATCTTGCTGATTTCTGGTCACCAGAAGCATCTGACGTATGTTCAAATACTTTTTTTTTTTTTGTGAATTGTTGGTCTATACAGTTATGTTAAGTGGGTGATTAGAGTTTCCTCATTGCTCTTTTAAATTCACTCACCTGTGTGAATAGATGAGGCCCAATGACGTGTTCCAATAGATGAGACGGGCCACTGGAGAGACAAGACCTGAGAGATGGATAAACAGTTGTCCAGGAGCACTTGTCTACAACAAAACTTCCATTGAAAGTTTCTTCTCTCCTACTTTTTAATTGTACTTTGCTTTCAACCAGTGAATGCTACAATTCTGTTTTTGTAGAGTTTGACAGAGTCATTATAATCTTCCTAATGGAAGAAAAAGGATTTAAATAGCTTCCTTCCTTATTTAGGTACTGCAAGGTTTCTTCATGCCTGGAATTTATGCTAAAATACAGTGACTAATTATAAGTGTGATGTAATGAATGAACAGTTAAATTACAAGTTTGTTTTTCTGTGATGTAACTAATCATAGTTTAGTTTCTTTGTGTTGAATAAAGACCAGTGTAACTTTGTTCTCTCTAGAGGCTATGATTATAATCTCTCAACTTTCTGTAAACCTTGTTCTTAAGATGTCAATCATAAAGGATATTAAAAATATTAATATTCAGCCTACCTTACATGAAGCCTTACAAGAAGACCCACAGGACAGAGTTAGAAAGGAATTTAATAAGATAGGACAGGCTGTGTCAATCAGGTTCAGGGCATGGGCAGACAAGCATACCAACCAACAAATGATTTACACACATCTGATCCTTGTTTTTATCCCCTTACTCCTCTATTTTCCCACAGTTGTTACTTCCCAAATTGCCTAAATCCCTCCCTTTTCCCACCTTCTGTTCCTCTCATAAACACCCCATGCTAATCCCCATATGCTCATCCTTTGCTTCCTGTGATATGTCCCACACCCCTAAACAGCAACACCCTTAGTCTGAAAGGTGATGAGGACAGCTACTCCTGATGGCTCATCTTGATGGGTTTCATGCCTGCACACTGGGGCTCGTGGCTATCCAGCTACATATGCTCATGTGTTTCAGCTGTAATGTGATGGGGATGTTTCCCTCTTCAAACTGCTTTGTGTTCAAGGAATAGAGTCGGAGACCACAACTCTTTATGTTTCTTCAGGAGACTTGGGACTGTGACTGTCCCCATCTGAATTTGGACTGCCACCATAAAGGTCTAGGAGGCCAGTCCCTGCTTTGTGGGATTAGGTTGTGGACTCAGAGCAAAGCTGAGCCACCAGCTTCTGCCTGTCAGGGCAGTGCCACTGTGATGGAGCTGTGTCTCCTTGTCTACCCTTCTCATAGTATTTTCAGCCAGATTGCATTTAAGATTCTGGGCTGAGGAGGGAGCATGACTGGGATTTCAGAGACAGCTTCCAGGAATAGGTGTGTATTTTACATTGGACAATGCCTTGGGTTAAAAACAATAAAAACAAAAATACAATCACTGTGAATAGGGTAAGAATTCTTCTTGCTTCTTCTTCAGACTGGAGTGGTGCTAGCTGTGAAACTAAGTTGGGCTCTTTTGTGGGTTCAGAAAAGAAGTGGTGAAGATACCTGTGGGAAGTAGGGGCTCCATCCCATCAGAGTCACTAGTGTTGGAGAACCAGAGCTGGAGCTTTCCTAGGTTAAAGCTCTATCCTCCACACTCTTACCCCAAAAGTGAATGACAGGTATGGAAATAATGGGTAGCTTAACATCTGGCTGGAGGCAAATATCACATCCTTGTTTCCTTATAATCCTATAATGGATTTCTGTCTTAAGAGGACTGGGTAGCTATCTGGATGTGCCCGTACTTGGTCGATGAACAAAAAGGAGTGCCTGAATTAGGAAGGTTGAGGTTACTCAGAGGAAGATTGAAAGAAACTTGTCTCTGTGTGCTGACATCCTACACTCCTTAAGTAGTTAATGTCAGGCAGGCTGGGTTAGCCCTGGTGCCATCCGTTTGAGTTAATCTGCACTTTTTTTTTTTTCTTAAATTGTAGGCAGAGAACTGTTTTAAATAAGGTTTGACTATTCCAGCCGAGATAGGCCCCAAAAGTCTCAGTGAGAAGAGTGACCTAGTAGCCATCAGGAAGATTTTTTTTTTTAAACTGTTCAGAAAGTTAGAAAGTTGCCCAAGATAACCAGTGGAACTGGTATTGCTTTGCAGCCACAGTGGGTCAAAATGAAGATAATGGGAGGAATAAACTGTACTGGAGTATTCCTGCCCCCTTTCCTTGGCTATCTGAATCCTGTCACACATCTCAGTATGGACTGCATTTTAATCTCTTTTCTGGCACTGCAACATAAGCCTCAGCTGTCTCAATAGAGAGTTGAGCCCTGAAAAGACTGTGTGTCCTAAGATCGGGATCCTGGGGAGCTTATTTGCAGTCAAAGGCTTTTCTGCAACAAAGGCAGCTGATCTTTCCAAATGTGTGGTAGAATTTTTTTTCCCCCTTTGTAAATGACAGTTCCCTAGGATTAAAGGTGCTGTTCTATGTGTTTCACAGAGAGCCAATTAATGTTGATTTGTTTGATTTCTAGTTTTTTTTTTTTTTTTTCCTCATAGCTCTTTTCTCAGGTTGGAGAATAAGAAGGTAGATGAGTCATCCTTTCAGCTTTCCAATCCTTATTTTACCTGTTACTTTTACAGCTCCTAATAAACTGTAGGGATTTGTTGATATTTCTAATAAGGACACAGGACATTGCTATGAAAAAATAAGTGGTACTGACTCTCATGGAGTAACTAACTCTCAGAATACGCATCAATAATTTAATTGATACTAAACATCAATAACTTAATTGGATTTAACTGCTTACCAGGTCCACCACTATGTGCTCATTATTTTCCATAGCATGTCTTGGTTTAAACAACATCATTAGCTGAACAAATTTATTAGCATTGCTTTAGGTCAAAATGGCAGTTCAGCAATTTGGTTAGTTCCCCATAGAAAATATCCAAGCAATTTTTCATCTTTCCATGAGGTTGGTGCATCAGTGTGGGTGGTAATGAATATTTTGAATGCTGTTATTAAAAAGGAACAAAAGACC
>VXAA01006463.1:114558-128677 GCA_013399115.1 Anseranas semipalmata
AAAAAAAAAACCACTTTCTAACAGCATTCATTATAATTTAATTGGAAGTTTACCAAAATGAATGCAGTAAAGCACTAGGCTGCTCTAAAGATAGTGATTAGATTTATCCCTGAAGCAGTTCCAATGGACTATGGAGCTACTCCAAGAGTGGACTTGGCAAGCTTTCCATGTATGGTCTTGAGGCTGTTCAGGGGGATGCTTAAGAGTTACAGGCATGAGTTTAAGCAAAAGATTGGAGAGGAAAGTGCCTCTGTGGTGTTTGTGATGATTTAAAGGATTCTGTAGGTTCCATCTTGGGTGTCTTTTCTGAATATCTATATAAATAAATATATTATTTTCTGGGAGCATTTGATAGGCAAGGAGATGCTTTACAGAAGCAATGAAGGGACTGCATATTAACCTTGTAATAGCCATTCAATGCTGAGAAATGAATAGAGAAAGTGGTCTAAGGCTGTAGATTCACAGAAAAGCCCCAACATGCTTAACCTTTGAAACAAATTGTGGGACAGTTACAGCAATAATACACTTGGCAAAATTTTCACTTACATTCACAACTTCTAATCTGGAAAGCCCTAGGAGCTTTGTGATGGGTATAAGTGACTTAATGAAAGGCTGGGACTGTCTAACAACAAAGGAGGGCCTATTCTTGTCAAGCAGTATGGTTTCAAAGCAGGACACTTGGCTGCAATGCAGAAAAAAAAATTGTTTTCTTGCCCTACAGCAGCTCTGTGGTGTTAGGAAAATCACTTCCTGTGTGCTTCATTTATCTTTCTGAAAATTTGTTATGCTCTCTCTTATATTGTTGTGAGCTTCACAGGTTAAAGTCTAGATAAGACCTGATATAATCTGTGGAATACCCACTTGCAGAATGTCATGGAACAAGGGACCTTATGCATTGGCAGCCTGTTGCTTTGGACACAGACAGATATATTTGCAACCTGCTCAATTCCTTGGCTTAGAAGAATCTAATATTCTTATGGTTAAGAATCAATATTGCATGTATTTGAGCAAAATACTCCGATTGATCTGGAGCTTACAGGTGACGTAATTTGTCTAGCCGTTTCCTTTGAATGTTTCTAGATAGCCTCTTTTTCCTCTTTTCCTCCCTCTGTAATAGATCTGGGACTCTGTTTCCCAGACACTGGCATCTCCCCAAACCCAGATCTCACTAAGGAGTTAACCTTTTATTTCTTCTCCAAAGCAACATTCACCCTGATTTCTGCAAGGTCCCCTTCTCTCCTGTCTGTGCAACACTTCAAAGCCCCTGCTGTGCAAGTGCTCTTAAAATTGCCTGTTGCTATCCAGGGAGCAAGAGGCCCTGGAAGCATCTTTTGTTCTTCCCAGCCAAGCTTGCTGCAGCTGCCACATTACTGCCTTGTCCTACCTTGTTATTTAGGTCCTTCCTGAGTAGAAGTGTATGTAAAGAGACTCTTGCACAGCACAATAAAAAGGGGCTACTTAAGTCTTTACAAACAAATATTCTTCTATTAACTCCATGGAAAACCTAGGTTCCTCTAGAGGCAGTCAAACTTGTACCTTTTTTGAGGGAGAGGGAACTAAAATTCAACACTTAAGCAAACAAAGTCCTGTACGACATTGCTGACGAACTGCAGCATCAGAATCCTAGAGATATCTATTGTATGACTATTGCTATCTTATTTTTGTGGTAGGTGCTACGTCAACCAGTGAGGAACTTGTGGATTTAATTTTTCTTTGATTGACAAGACTATGTTTTAAATACTAGAGTTTCTAAAAGTCTCTTGCATGATTTTCCCAACTTACTGAAGAATACTAAAATCTTTGAAATGAAACATATACTTAAGGATTTTTTTCCTTATTCAAAGCTTTATAATTTTGTATTTAATCTATTTGTTTAAATTAAAGATCAAAGTTGAAATGATTCAATCTATAACTTCTTTCATGTCTATTCTTCTTGCAGGCAAGCTTAAATTGTGTTTTCCCTCTCAAGCGAAGGTTTGGATTTCTTTATTGTTCTGTATAAATTTTAAGAGGACAGAAATAATTTCATATTGTTCAAAAATGATCAGTATGACTGAGGTAAATCTCTCTAAGAATAAAATGCCCCCTTGTCCTCAAATTACAGTCTTTCAAGTGGAATGAATGAATGTTTTCCTCTTATTTTCTTTTTCCCTCATCCTCATCAAGTAGGTTGCAAGTAATTAACAAATGGATTTTGGAGACAAGGTCTTTTTCTATTTAATTCTCATTTGTTCCATTCCTGGAAAAAAAAAAAAAACTGCACAAACTTCCCTTTTAGGAATTATTTGAAGCAGACTTTACTGACAATTCTACTGTGCTTGCACAAATATTTTTCAGACAACATTTAATTTCAGATACCTTGTCTCTTTGCCAGGGGTTTCCAGCATGCTTTCTCCAGCTGAAGGAGTTTTCATTTGCTCATGATGTCCTACATAGCCTATGGAAGTTTGGCTATAGCTTTTCCTGATAGCTTTTCTTCTCAGCCCCAGGCCAGAGAAGGAAAAAAAAGCTCAACCTCATTCTTCTTTTTGTGTATCCCAATTTGGTTACCCTCTGCTCTTCTTTCCTCCCCAGAGGTAGGCAGGCTATCAGACACTTCTCTTATTCCTCTTTTTCCACTCTTGTACTGGGTCTGGCCGGGATAGAGTTAACTTTCCCTGCAGCAGCCCCTGTAGCTAGAACAGCGCTGGTATCACACCAGTGTTTTGGCTACTGCCGAGCAGTGCTGGCACAGCACCAGGACTCTCTCCAGACCCCCCAAACCAGTAGGTGGGGGTGGGCAAGAAGTGGGGAGGGGACATCACCAGGGCAGCTGACCTAAACCAACCAAAGGGATATTCCATACCATATGATGACACACTCAGTAATAAAAGCCGGGAAAGGGAAGGAGAAGGGGGGGCCTCTCGTTGCGAAGACGTCTGTCCTTCCGATCAACCACTGCGAGTATTGAGGCTCTGCGTCCCAGGACGTGGCCAGGCATCGCTCGTTGGTGGGAGAATCACTTGTTTTCTCTTTTCCTCTGTGCTTGTGCACAGGCTTTGCTTGTATATATATATTTGTTTTTTTTCTCCTCTTCTCTAATTAAACTATCCTTATCTCAACCTTATCTCCCCCTCTTCCTTTGAGGAGGGGGAGTGAGAGAGCGGTTGTGGTGGAGTTCAGTTGCCCAGCAGGGTAAAACCACCACAACTCTTAATTTCTGGATTCTACCTGCCCTTTAGCTTAGACAAAGTCAGCCTTCCTATTGCTCTTTTTCTGTCGCTTCTCATGTTTTTCTCCCATTTGTGGTCACAGTTGAAGTTCAGAAATTGTCCTCTCTGACTTCTCTGCTTGGCACTTGAATTTGCTGCCTCCTCCTGTCATCTTATCTCCTTTGGTACTGCTCATCCTTCCTTACCTGTTATACCAGATCATTCTGCTGCCTCCAGTTCATTAGCACCTGTCTGACAAGCAGTTCGTTTGGGAGCGTTTGAGCCGTAGGACAGAGCCCCATCTGAGGATAAGTAATGACCTCCCAGAGCCCCTGTCCGCTTCTTGTCTTTGTGTCTGACTCTACACCTAAATCAGTGTATCTGCCACAAATCCAGAGTCTTCATGTCAGAAATGATCAAAGCCATCATAATCCTTCTCTAATGATGAGATGAAGTATTTACATGTTCACCTCTGATCTTTATATAAATGGCCACATTTTTGACAGTTTTCCTCTCATTAAATTGATTTTGCAAGCTAGGGGTTGTCAAAATAAGTAGGACAGCAGCTTCTGGCACCATTTGTTGGGGTGTTCTGACTTGAATGCCATCCTTAGAAGCACCGACACAGATATTTATGTTATCTTTGGCTGCTGCTCACTCTGAACTGTGCACAGCAAATTTTCAGGGGAAAGAAAATGTAGTAAGGGAAGAAAGCCTGCTATTGCATTTCCTTAACAGTTTATTCAACTTTTTTAGGGGAAGTTGGGGGCAGCAGGGTGCAGAGCAATGTTTGCACTTATCTTCTTATTCTAGGTCTTGTGTGATTCCTGGATCAAATAAGGCTCAGCGTGGGCTGCTGAAGGAGAGTGCTTCATGGAGGTCATGGGTTTGTGTGTGCCTGCTCTGAATCTGGAAGGAGGATAGGAGACTGATTCTCAGAACTTGCCTTATTTCCTTAAAAAATAACAACTTGTACTCTTGCAAAATTCAGTTTTTTTTTTCAGTCATATTATTCAGCTACCCCTTAATAGAATGAAGTCTGAGTCATGGCTGTCCTCAGGATTGCACCACATCCAGCGGTTGTGTGTAGACATAATAGGTCTAGGAAATCCTCCTGATTACCTGCGCTTGAAAGTCAGATGTTCAATTTTGTCATGAAACAAAATAAGTTCTGTGAGTTTTAAATAAAATGCACGGACTAGACTCATGTTGTGATGGTGATAATGGTGCCCTGTACTCTCCCTTATAGGCAACATTGAAGGACATTCAAGACCAGGAGTGAACTAGCTGGGTTCACATTTTTTATTGTCAGTCAGAGCAGAGATTGAAATGCCAGTTACCTCATTCAAATGGGGATTAAATCTCTGCTTTCTTCCTGGGTTTGCTAAATATTTGGTATGAAGTAGAACTAGAGGAAGGTCAACACAGAAATACCATGCATTTCATGGCAAGAATATGTGCCTCGGTTTCCAAGTTTAATTCAGTGAATTTCCTAAACACTGAATGAAAGAATATAAGAAAGCAGCTCCACAACACTGCATTTCCATTCAAACAAAATTATTCCTCAACTGGACTTGGTAATTGTTCTTATAAATAACTCTAAATCAGCAATCTGTGGGGTTTTTTTGGTGAATAAGCTGTTTGCTAAAATGTTTATAAATTAAGATATTTAAGGATAGACAGTCTTAACAGTCTGTTTTAAGTGCGAGGGAGTCTTCAACTGTGACAGAAAATTGTGCATGATTTTTTCATACTGATGTCACTGAAATTGTTACTAATCAACTTGGTGTTATAATTTCTATGTTGCTATAACTTTTTAAAGTTGTGTGAATTTTATTCTGTTATCTCTTTAATCTAGTTGACTTTTTTTTTTTGTCATAAAACATTTTGCAGCCAGAATTGTGTCCCTTTTATAATATTAATTTTGTATTGGAGAAACCTATTACCTTTTAATAAAGTTCTAGTATTCACTGAAACATAATCCTACTATATCCTACACAGATTCAGGTATTAACACTTCCTTATTACATATTACTTCCAGAAAATATGCTTCTGAAAAAAGAGAATGCCCTACTACCTGAAAATGTACAATAGCTTGTAATACAGTTTCAGATTTGTATAGCTGTACAAAACTCCTTGAGCGTAAGCTAACAACACCTTAAATGGTTAGAGAATTTCACCTTTCAAAGCACCTAAAGCAAGTTTAGTGTTATCTACAGTTTGCATGTTCTGTTGTCTCTTGCAGTTTAATCATGATTGAAAATAGTACTCTATGAGGCTCTTTATCCTTCTTGTTATGCACAGATGGATTCCTTTGAGGCAGAGCTCACACGATTTAAAAAAAAAAAGAAAAAAAGGAAAAAAAAAGCTATTGCTTCAGAGAAAGTAAAGACCAAGTCAACACCCTGGGAAATGCTGTTTCAGTAATGATGACAAGATAACTGCAAAGAGAGACTATCAGAGTAGAGTCTATTTATAGACAGTATACGTCAAGAGCATAATGTACTGAAGGTAAGAGGAAATTCTTGTGCTGATAGTGTGCAGAGTTGCAGCTATATATAGCTCTTCTGTACTCTACAGAGGGTTCCTTGTGAAAGTTGATATAATAAGGACTTTAGAAATGAAAACCATTTTGCTGCCTGCAAAAAGGGGAAAGTATGAAACAGTATCACAGTAAAGCTGCTTCTGTCAGTACTCTTGAATCATTTTTTAAGGGCACCATATAACAGATGAAGACTTGTGAAAGTTTTGCACACTTACTTTACAGTTCCAGCATTTCAAGGTGTCCTTGGAGAATGGCTCTGTCCCAAAGCCCTTTCATTTGCTGTTAGTCCCCATGGTGTTGGTGGAGGAACATATTGCAGTCTTCATAGTGGTGGTTGAGTAGATCTCTGTGTTGGAATCTTGCAATGATGACGGTGCTCTGAAACAGCACATAAACTAACAAAAAAGTTCAGGAGGAATTGTGGTGTCTCTTCGTATTTTTTTAGGCTCTTTATCAAATATCTCTAGTTAATAGAACCTTCCTTAACAGCAATGACTATATCTAACCTTGTTTTGAAAATCCTTGTGCATGTCCTGAGTCTCTTACTCAAGAAGTCCCACAGGTAGCTGAAGTTCAAATATGTCCCTTAATACTGTAAAGTGTAAGTTCTAGTCAGCTATCAGAAGGATTCCCTTTATTTTCTGAAGAATAAGTAAAGAATCACACCATCCCACCTTTTATTAATTATTATTATTATTATTATTATTATTATTATTATTATTTTATTTTGTTTTATTGTTTTAGGAATATGGATGGCAGAAATTACACAGGTTTTTTTACTCCTAGATGCTATGCTATATATCCTAAATACACTTCAACGGAGTACACATTTCTTATCTTGTGCTAGGCAGTACTGTTTGCTTAGTTGTCTCCTTGCTTTTGGAGGTCTTGGAAGGTTTAAAGAAGGCTGCATCTAACATGAAGCTGCTCTCCTCTTCCCTCAAAGACCCTAATAAAGGAAAGACACAACATGGAGAAGTCACTACCCACTGTCTCTAAAATAACTTGAAGTATCCGACCCTGAAATGCTGCTGCAAAAGACCAGGTCTCAAAATATTTCAGTCCCTTGAAAAAAAGGAGTAGAAATGATCAAACTGAGGTCATGGGGAGTATATGATCTGATCTGTTCTGCAAGTCTCACATAGCAGTTCGGCTTCTAAGCTGATGCATAAGGCACCTACTATGAACTGGATTATTTCTGAAATGTTGTACTATGAAACAATACAAGTAAATGATTCAATTTAGCTATAATATAAACATTTCCTTTGAATCCAAAAGTAGTATTTGGCATTTTTCTTCCACAAGTCTGTCTTCTTAAATGGCCTACTTCTTTGTATATTGGTTTGGTTAGGAAATAGAATCTGATTTTCCCCTCTTTCTGTTCAGCCAAGTAAATGTTCATGTATCTTTTTGCAGTGTTTGCCTTAATTACTATAGTAGCATGAATTATTCTTAACAATATGATATCTTTCATTTAGCCTATTGTGATAAATTAGAATAAAACACAGCAGGTCAGTGTTCTACACTGCCATCAATTTTGAAGTGATTGGGTTGCTGACACAGTAATATATCAGCAATCTAGATGATGGAGGAGAAGCTATTTTGCAGCCGTAATTGCCAATGAAGTATGAAAATTACCTGTGGATGAATATGATAACACCTGGATCCAGATGTTCCTTTTCCACTTTACACATCCTTTCTTTCAAAGATAACGTTTCAGTATGTGGAAGGCACAAAGCTATACTGAAAGGTGAAATTATTGAAGACTCCAAAGGAAATTTGGTAATTATGTTTTCCTGTTGGAGGTTTAGACTTAACAGGGAAGAACATCTTCATGGCACTGCCGTTGAGCACACAGGGTTTTTGGATTCCATAAGTAAATTGTTTGCCATGATCAGCTGCCTCAGATTTTTTTGTGGGTGGTATTTCTGTTTCATGTTATTATCAGGTTTCTGTTAGGTATCTTCATTGGGGTTATGGAAGTGCTGTGGTTCAGGTGTACATTACAATGAGCAAGAGGATAGTGTCTTAAAGTAGGGTTGATACAAGTAGTTGTAAAAGGAAGAAAAAGACAAAGAAAAGGGACAGAAGAAAAGGATAAGGCTCAACAAATTTGAACTTTTTCTCTTGTTTTCAAGGCAGATTTTCTGGGTGGTGAAGCAGTGTGGTAGGTCAGTGTGAGGAAGCAGGTATTGACCCTATGTGGGTAGCAAAATAGGAGATCTTCTTGTTTTCCCATAATTAGTCTAAATGTAGTATTAACCCAATATGTTCCTGCTAATATTCATGAACAATAGAGAAAATCAAAAGGCTGCTTCCTAGTGGCAAGTCCACGTGAAATGTTTACATATCCATGGAGGAAAATTATTCCTGCACAAATTTTCTCACACAATAGTGAAAGCTTAGGTATGATAGCATTATGGTAGCAGTTGAAAAAAAGAACAGAAAAAAACAAGCAAACAAACAAACAACAACAACAACAAAAAACAGAGGAAAAATTAAAAGTAGCTGAGCAAAGAACAATTTCTGGCTTATTGATACCCAAGTCTTTCAAGATACTATTTGAGAGGGAAAACAAGTAACTGTATTTGCAATGCTTTTTCCAGGACTCTTAGTCATTTACTCCAGGTCAAGATTAATGGTTAATTGACTTATTGCATGATACCTACAGAATTACATTGTATTTTTTGTGTTTGTACCAACAGCATTATTCATATTGGAATGGAAAAGAGTATACAGTAACTTCTCAGAAGTTAGGAAATATTGATGTTCATGTTTAATTGTGAAAACTCAAGTTCATTTTCCCACAAGACTCCTTCATGATATATTGTGCTGAATATAATTATTTAGAGGGTGAGCTAATGAAGGAGGATTTTTGTAGGATTTTTTTGTTCCTTGTTGCAAATCTGGGAAAGTGTTTAAATTCTGCTTTTGCTAGCTCTACTTCTTGTAAACTGTATAAAGTTGGTAAATGGTTTTAAATACAAGAAAATGAGGTGATGATTGCAGGAAACAACATACCACTGTCATGTTGGACCTCTAATGCCTGTGGAGTCAAAAATTACTAAGCATCAGTAATACTGTAATATTTATGTAGTCTCCTGCAGTATTTAGTTTCACGCCCTTCTCTGACCCATATGTACCCAGGGCAATGCATTTTTGATATTTACACAGCCCTTCTGCCCTAGCAATAAAGAGAAGCAGAGGTGAGCCGAAGATGAGCTGTGTTCTCTCTGTTTTATTCCCCCTGTCTCAATTCTACTTCTGTTTCCTCTCCAGCCAGTAGCCCTTTCCCTGCATGCCCCAGGACAATGATGGAGCAGAGAAGTGCTCTGTTCATGGGATCTGGGTTGGGGTGAGAGCAGAAAGAAGGAAATTATTTGTTTCACAGGAGGGATAGGATCCAGGTGCAATGGACAGCAGTGTGCCTTCTGGAATGAAGGCTGTCACAGAACAAATTCCATCCTCTTTCTCTCTTGTCCTTTCTTTCCGTCCACACACAATATCATATCAGATGTCAAGCAGGGGATTAGAGGTCACAAAGAGAGAAGCTTTTTCCCACCCACAATTATCCTAAAAGTTAAGTAGTATTACAATAACTTTATTTTGATATCCATATTGAAGAACATTTAAATGTTGATCTCGGGGCCTACCCTTAATGAAATTAGACTTCTGGAATAAATCAGCCCTTGGTCAAGTTAGGTTTCCTTGTGTAGCACTTGTGTGAAGAGTATGTCTGTCTCATAAACTTTCTAACTGTAGAATTCAGAGTAAATGCTGAGTGGGAAGGAGAGGGGATGAGGAAGGCAGGGTGGTGAGTAATACGAGATTTGTGTCTCCTATTACAGTGATACAGTATGTTTTGCTACATGTGGTTTGGTTGTTGTATGTTGCATCATCTATTCTCCTTTTCAGGCCAAGGAAGTAGGAAAAGTGAAGGGAAAAATTGCACAACTCAGCAAGCTGTACTTGATGCTTTCTTGTCCTATTATCATCTGTTCTTTGCTCTCTCTTTGTCTTTAATGACAATGACTTCGTATGTGACCCCTAGTACCAGTGGTTCTTATAAACAGTCTTTTGTAATTTCAAAGACAGTTTCAGATGTTAGTAAAGCTACGAGGTATAGATAGCCACAACTTTCTGCATGAAGAATGCATATTTGCATTAACTGAAATAGTTTGCAATTTCATTAAAATGACTTTCAGTTAGAAAAATATTGGGGGTGGGTATCTAAAAGGCTTAAATACTTTGCCATGGTTTTATTTCAACAAAATGCATGTTTTTTTTTTTTTTCCTTCCTTTCTCTCTTCTCCCCTGTCTTTTCTCATCCTCCTACATTTGTCACTTTAAAAAATTTAAATTTCGGCTTGAAGGAATTCTTAAGATTTTTCTCTGATAGAAGCTAAAAACAGAGAGGTTAAAGTGAATTAATGTTGAAGTTGTTTTCTTTTTTGTTTGCTGAACTAATGAAATTTCTTCAGAAAAGTTACTTGAACAGTCAACATAAATGATAGACATGAATACTAAATCTAGTCTCATGAAAAATTTATTTTTTTAAATGACTGGCAAATACTTTTGGATTTACATTGGCTATTTTACTTCTATAAAATTCCTTGCCTTCTGTAGTTTTCACTGGCACTGGATTGTTTCTGTCCCTTTTTTTGTAGCAAATTTGACTTTGAAACTGTCATAGAGATGAAGATCAAAATTAGTTCAGGCTTGCAGGTCTGATACTGCCCACTCATTCTCATAGAAGGACTGAGATTTATACATAAATAATAAGCAGTTCATAGGTGGAAAAAATTAACAATTTTTGGCATTAGAAAAATGCAAATAACTGCATATCCACCTCATCCTTCCATCTTTGACTGGATAAGTCACATGGCTTACACTAAAATATTCATCTATGCCACATAATGAATGATAAATTCCCTGGGATTTCTCAAGTGTAAGATATAGCATGAGCTATGAAGAGATGTCTGCTTATTGTTCTTAATGGCTTTTATTTCCCTTTCTGTACATTGTTAGTTTCCTTATGAGAAAGCTACTTTAGATGTTGGATATTGAAATCTCAGGTGCCCTGCATTGTTTCATATTACTGAGAGTTAATTATACTGATGAGCTCACAAATAAATTGTGTGTGTGTATGTGTGTGTATATATATATATATATATATATATGCATGTGGACACATCAAATTAAGCACCTAAACAACTGTCTAGATGAGGTACATATAATAAAACCCGTTTGAATTTGCCAATCACAACGGACTCCCTAAAATGAACTAAAACTAAATTTGATGGGTTAAATCTGGCCAAACTATTGTTTGTTTTTTGTTCATATCTGCTTTCGACGAGTACTGCATACCCACACCTTCAGAGTAATTTTGTTTTGATGCCTAAAGACACAAAAAAGATTGGAGAGAGGGAATTATTGATCAGATACATCAAGATAATTCTCTCACGTTCAAAATATCTTGAATCCAATGCCCACATATAGAAGTGAAAGCCTTTCAGTAAAAATTAATGCACTGTTATTTTGTATTAGTTGGTGGGATGTATTTAAATGAAAAGTAGGTCTTCAGAAGGTCCATCTTATTAAGGGGTGCCAGCTACAGTAGTCTAGTTCTGCTTGTACATCGTAAAAAGATGAGAAGTGGTTATATGTATGTATATTTACCTATATTCTGACAGCTTCCATTTCCCCTATGTCATGTTTTCAAGATATAGTATCTTGGGGAATCGGCAGCACAGTTATGTTGATTTGAAATTCAGATTTTTAGGTTTCATAGGTTTATAGTGGAGGAATAGATACTGTGATTAATCTACTCCTTCACTTCCTGAAGCTTTACCAATTCTGTTAGACAAGATGTTGCATCAAGGTTTCCAAAGCTCTTAGTAAAACCATGTTATAGGAAAAACACCACACTGTAGCTATTCCCCTAAGAAAAAGAGAGTTGTCACTTACGAGAAAGAAGAACCCATGGACAAACACTTGAAAAACTCCAATTTGATTTTATTCATAGAGTTGTCTTTTTAAAATTGCAGAAGGCCTCCTTGCAATGTTTAGGTTGTTATGTTTCACATCTTTAATTTTACAATGGCTTATACCAGAAGCCAGATAGAAGACACAGTTTCTTGGACTGGCAAAATCAAAGAGTATATTTTCTCCTGTTGTGAATTTTAATAAGTTTTCTGTTTGTATCGTATTTAATAACAAATAGTGATACGAAGGTATGAGACTGTCTTAAAATTAGTTTATCAGTTTTGGGGTTAACTTTGTTTGAGAGAAGCAAAATCTGTTTCAGTGACACTTCTCTTTCCTTGTACCTCAGAAACTCCACCTTATATCAACACTGTGGTGTTTAAACTTTGTTTGATGTGGACAGGGACAAAGAGGTGTTTTGTTTTGTTTTGTTTTGTTTTGTTTTGTTTTTTGGTAGTGTTTCTGTTCATTTGTTTGTTTTTAATTGACCAGATAAAAGTATTGAATCCTAGCTGGTGGTGAGATCACAACATTCCCTGTGGTGGGCCACACATATATTTCCTTTAGAAGCCAGTGACTACCCCGACAGAAATGGGATGTTCTTATGGTAGGAGATGGATCCTATCAAAGAACTGGAAAACTTCCTCTCCAAACTCCTTGTGGCTGTGACAATAGCCCTTGAGTCAGTACCATGACTCTTCCTATCCATGATTGTTTTTGTCTTTACAGTGAGTGGGAAAATTAAGGTAGGGGGGATTGGCACAGGTAAGAAGTCCAACACCAGTGTTTCAATACAGCATGTCTGGGTCTTTTGCTAACAAACCAGACCTGTGATCCACAGAATAAGGTTGCTTTGCTCATTCAAATTAGATCTCCAAATAGACAGATTTGACTGTGTTCACATACCTCTGATCTTATTTTAATAGAAATGGATTAAATGGCATTAAAGCAATGGGTTAACCATAACTGTTTTAGAGCCATATGTCTATGTACATTAGTATTTCTGTCAGTTATTCTTCTAGATTCCTGGGATGGATATGTACAATCTCCTAAGTGTACACAGCTTTATGATACCATAATATTCTGTGTAGCTTGTTGTATTCTGTATGTGCTGGGTGGGAGTGGCACCAAATGGACTGGATAAATATATTGACTTTTATTTTAAGGGCTCGTCCATCTGAAACGCACAGCTTTACTTTGTCAGCTCATATTTTTCTGTGAAAATGTTAAACTCTTCTTGGAAAAGTTTATTAAATGTTTGATTTTTGACTTATGGCATGACAGACAGGAATGTGTTTTCAGTAACTAGGAAGCAACATACTGAATGTAGCATTAGTGAGGATCCTCCCATAAAAAACATGTGTTCACAGGAATCTAGTCAACCATGTGTGCGTGTGTATGTGTGCACATATCTTTTTTGCATTTCCTAAAATGAAATCCTGCTGGCAGAATTTTATATTCGGAGAAATATTTATTGTTTCTAAAATACATAAACCTTTAACCTCTTATTTCGTGAGTTGTTATGCTGAATGGATCAGATGATTTTTTTGGGGGAAATTGTGTATTTCAATATGTGTCAGATTTCAAGCCCCTATAAATATGTCCTGATCTATACTATGTGAGGATTTGGCCATTAAAAAGCAGTTCTATACATTTTTGGGAAGGTAATATGTCTGTCTATTGTGGAAAAAAAATTGTGTGTCCTTTAATGCTCTACAACTTCTTTTTTTTTTCCTTTTTTTTTTTTTTTCTTTTTGTTAGAGGTTTGTATAAAGCTAATGAAATGACTCAACAGAATTTGTATCTTGTGGCTCCTTCCAGGGTATCCTTATTATTAATAGTTCAGCCTTGGTTTAAAAGGTTTTATTTGCATTTTTCCCTAACAAACAGTATATATTATTTTCATGCTTTCAAAGCAAAATCGTTTTGTTTGTTTGTAAAAACCTTCAATCTTCAGGTGTGTGTGTGTGTTTTAATTTTTATTTTTTTTTCTGCTTTGGAGAATAGAGCTAAGAATAGAAATTTTCATTGCAAGGATTGTGAAGCAATCCAGCATTTTAACAAAGCCATTGCTAGCACTTTGGAAAGCCTCCTCTTTAATCAGATATTTAATACTGCGGGAATTGGAAACGAATAATGATGATTTTTTAGCATCTTTGAAAATAGAAACAATGGCTTTTGTAGTCTGTAGCAGTAGTCCTTAACTGTCAGTCTAACATAGCTAAAAACCTATTAAAAGCAAAAGAAGATTTTTTAAAATTATTTAATTTTGAACTATTTCCATCATCTTTTATTACTTTTTAATGTGTTGCTCCACAAGAATTTACATGCGATTGGTACTAATGAGTACCACAGCAGGTTAGTGAGCCTACCAAGGGTGGGTGCCCCGCTAGACCTT
>VXAA01006464.1:10265-23093 GCA_013399115.1 Anseranas semipalmata
TTTCCAAATTACTATCACCTTTTGATTTCCTATCCCAGATGTGCTGCAAAGATGTAAAGTTTTGTGTTTCTATGCTTTCTAGCATTTAAGGAGAAATTTAGACAAAAAGACAGAAAACCACAGAAAATATACCTTTGGGCTGAGTATTCTGGAAACAAATTTCTTTCATGTTTCTTCACTTACATCTTGAGTTTGCTTAAACATTCTGCAGGTACAGTGCTAAGATCCTCTGTTACATTATTTCATCAGTCACTCATTAAATAATCCCATCTGCCTGAAGCAATATCTACTACAGGAATAAAGTGATTATCCATTGTTGCCTGATTTGCACTTCCTCCAAATTTAATGAATTTAAATACACTGTACTTGGTGTAAAATATCACCATAATATTAAGAAGTTGTCATTTAAATATGTTCATAGAGTATCTACAATTCAAACTAACACGTTCTGTGATATAAAATCTGGTCACTTAATGCAGCATGAAAAGGCAATTTGAAATAAAATGAGAAAAAAATATTAAAACATTGATTTTAAACTGACTTGAAGGTACAGAGGATTGGCAGTGAATGAAAACATACTTGCTACATGTCTAAAAGTTGTTTCACATTATGCATACATAGTGGTGATGAGCTTAAACCGCAGGCAAAATTACCACTAAAATCATATAGCAAAAAAAAAAAAAAAAAAAAAAAAAATTAGATTTTAACTTTAAGCCTACAATACAGAGAAGTTTAGATTCTCTGAGACAGCACAAAATAAATTTTGGTTCAGCCACGTAACATGCATTTGTGTGAGTGATTTTTTTCAGGTATTACATTGCATGGTCATTCCAGAGGCCAGTTTGAAAATCCAAGTTCCTTTTACTTGTGAGATGTTATTTTTGTTGTTGCAGTTTTTCTTTTGGCATGTTACTTCCTAGTAGAGAAATATAATTCATCTTCCCAGAGTACAGAGTGTTTGGTTATGCTCCCTCAAGAAATTCTGTGTCTTCAGAACTTGAAGAACTTGAACCGGATGGGGCAAGCCCCAGGCATCAACCCCTTCCCTCCTACACATGCACTTCGTGATCTAGCAAGGATTGCACTCTGTCTGTACACAGACCACTTTTAGGAGCGTCAATGAAAATAATTGTCCAGATCTCTAGGCTTGGGGGGTGATGGCACCACAGGTGGGCTAGTGTAATCCCACTGCAACACTGCAAATCAAGTGCAGTAGCAGTGCGTGTCCTGCAATATCCAAGTCTGGGAAGTGAGGGACATACATCCCACCTGTGTAGGGCAAGAGCGAGGTGGGACAGAAGTCTAAAACTGGTCATTATTTTTGCAATACTGTTAATGTTGTTCTAGTTGAACAAATGCTTCAACAAGTTTTGAAAATAATATACAATATAGTGAATTGTCAATTAGTAATAAAGAGATACACAGTTGACCATAGTCTGTATTCAATATAACAGCAGCTACAGTTGGGATAAATTGTTTTGATAAACCCCAGTAAATGAAATATCTGCACCAAACATGTAGATGTAGATAGCATAGATGTAAAAGGCATACGAGAGACTTGTTCCTCATCTGTCAGGATACCATAGAGGAATTCAAGAAGAAAAGATTTAAGTATCAGTTGTAATAGTTACAGGTATCAGGTAGTCCTCCTGACCTCCTCTTAAGAGTTGTTGTGTTTTCTTATAAGGGAACACAAAAGATCACTTACCAGTTAAACAGGAAGTAGGTGCCATTGCATTACTGAAACGTTAAATTACATTATTTTGAGAGGTGACCAAGTACCATGAATCTCAGTGAGTCACTGCAAAATGCAGTAAAAGGCCTAAATTTAAAGGTCAAATCCTAGTTCAAGTACTACATAGCTGTACACAGGAGTATTTCACAACAGGATAAAGAAAAAAATCTTCACATCAAATTATACAACTCTACATTGTTTTTCTGCTCGACCTATGAAACTTTTACTAAACAATCTCTCCAATATTATTTCAGGAGATTTATAATTACATTTTAGTCAGTGCTTTAAGCAGTGCCTGAAACCAGTCATTTGCATTTTGTTATCACTGGCTTTGGCTTTTGTTTTTAGTTAATTTGCATATAGCAGCTGATGTGCTCTTGGAGTCAGAATTACATTTCTGACCAAAACCTGAATGCTTTAAAGTGATATTTAATATACAAAAGAATTTTGTCAATCCTAGCGAGACACAATAGAACCATGCATTTGTGAAGAACTTAACAATTTAAGGAAAACAGTCTATCATCCGGCACATTCTTATGTAGTATCATTTATTTCCTACATACTCCATTTTCAGCAAGCAAACAGTATTCAAAAAGATAAATTTTTAGATAAATGCCTTATTTATAAGATAATGTTTTGGCTTTCAGCAGCTGCCTTCCTTATATTGTACTCTGAAGATGGTGGAAACTGTAATGTTACAGCATAAATAAAATGTTTCTTAAACCTGCAGAGAACTTTAAATAACATTTTTCTGCTAGAGAATGGTATATAGGTGATAGTACTACTTGCAGAAAATGAACTTGCTACAGCTGAATTTCAGACACCAATCTTCTCCACAAAAAGGAGTAAAGGGAAAAAAAATAATATGTATTTTCATTGTATTCATAGAAAAAGAGACAAAGAAGAGCCAAGACAGAGCTATTAGAATTACACATTCAAAAAATATGCATTACTTTCACAACCTTATTTTGCTAAAGGCCCTAGATTAAATGCGTTCAACACTGCCAGAAGCTAGTGCTTAGTGGCAGTATCAGTGGCTGTCTCAGATCAGCACAATAACTTCTGTTTCCATTTCTTTTAAGTTTCTTATGCATTGGTGTGAAGTGCTTTACAGTACTTCCTTTCTGTTTTCTTCAAATTATCATATTTTTGGTCACTAGACTGCTCACATCTGTGGCTCAGCTTGACATGGCCAATTGCAGTTGACATTTCCAGTCACCCAGATTGAGCCCAGTATTAATTAAAATTTTGCACTAGACTATTATCATTTTTCTTCTTCATTGTAATGGATCTTATGTTATTTTTAAAATTCTGCTTCTTTCAGGTAGAAATAAATCCTAATCTTACATTCCTCAGCAGAAATAGCAGGTTAAATTAGCAATCTTAGTGCCACTTAATGAAATCTTTGCATTAATCTTCCCTCCCCGATCCTTACTATTGGATTACCCTTTATCTTTGAGTATCTAAGAATCTGGGAAAAAAAAAAAAAAAAAAAAAAAAACACCAAAGTAATTTTTTGTAATATACACGGCACATCAGTTTTCAAAACACCTAAGGCTAACATCCATGGAGAAATAGCTTTTGCAAATCTAAGGCTGATTAAAACCCTCTTTGATCATTCAATGCACTCAGAAGACACCTGGAATAGCTGCTATTTCTTAAAAGCTCGTGGGTTTTATTACAGACCAATAGATTCTTCTACTAGAATTCACATGTTAAAGAGTAGATTTACTATGAAAAGTCACTAGTCAATGCTTATACATTCTGATATATCCCTAACGATACCAGATCAATGTCATGCTAGCTTATTTTCATGACAATAATTAGAGTTAATTACTTATTGCCTCAGCTACAACACCAAACCAACTGAGAGCTAGTACTGGAACTTACTCCATCTGGTACCTCTGTCCCTTTACTTTGCATATGTGGAAACAGAGGAGAGATTCTTACATGTGTTGGTGGTGCCATGACTTGAAAAGACTGGATCAAGTCACCTTAACTTTATACCAGTGTAGTCTGAATTTCATCTGTATTAGTGAAAATCCATTATCCTGTAAAAACGTTAACAGCAAGAAAGATGTCCGACAGGTCTACGTAGGTCAAGATTTGAGGTAGACTATTGAACAGTATGTCTAGCTTGTAAGAGATAAGCGTGTATTGGTTTTTGTATGCTGCACCACTGGAAATCTCTCAGAGCAAAAAAAAACCTGGAGCCCCTAAGACAGTATAATATCATTCCTGGAGCAAAAACAAACTTTAAAAGTTGGATTTTCGTGTCTCCTGGTATAGAAGGCAGAAAGAGATGGGACCAGTGAGCCTTTAAAACTTGCACTATTCTACCCTCAGAAAAATTATGCTTTTGTTCAAACACATTTGCGTGCATGGATGTTCTTGTACCCAGGTACTAGCAATATGTGATTCACTATCTTGCAAATACAAGTTTGACAAGATTCACCAAATAAACAAAAGGGAAAATACTATTGATGATATTTGCTTTGAATAATTAATCACGGCAATGCTGGAATTCACTGCAATATCACCATTTTAGTAGATTACAGCATCATTCTTTCAGACATCAGTATCTCAGTAAGACTTCAAATGTGACTGCTTCACAGGCACTGTCTTCAAACTGAACTTTCAAGGGCTAAGTTTGTCAATTAGCTGTATAACAACGTTGTGTACCTTGCCTCGTAGAGAACAAAAAAATTATTTAAGAATTATCTAATTCAGTTTAAACCAATTTCATCACTAGCAATTTGTATAACATGAATGGAAGAAAAGATGTCTGACTGCAAACTAGTTTTTCTGCAAGAAAAATATTGTGAGTTTATTTTCTTTTCACAATATTATGATTTTTTTCCTGTGAAAGTGCCACTGAAACAGAACTCAATTTTAGCATTTCTTTAGCATTTCTCTACCATACAGATCAGCTGTCAGAAGTTACTATTTAGAACTGCAAGTATTACTTTAGAAATCATTTAGTGTGCTAGTAATCTTCTCAGATTTTTCACCTACTGTTGTCATCTGCTCAACAAGCAGTAATTTTTTCCAGTAGTTCTAATAAAATTTGCAAAAAAACAAATAAAAATAAATAAAAACACAAAAAGATTATTCTAATGCCAGCTTCTTGCATTATATGTTCAAGTTTTGAGCTTCTGTTTTTACTATGATAGTTTTCCTAGCTAGCAAAAATGGTTGTTCAGAATAATTTTTCTAATGAAAAATAAGTTGCTTACAATTTCAGTTGTTGTTATGAATACATAGAATTCATATTTACTATTTGCCCTGATTCTAACTTTTTTTTTTGTGCAAATCTAATAATTAGTACTTATGTTTGGAAATTTCCAAATTTTCAAGAGATATGAGTAAATAAAAAAAATTAGTTTTACTAACTGACAGTAATGTTTTCAATTTCTGGTATAAAAATAAATTTGCATTCATTCTGGTTGCCAAGACAACAATATGGATTAGTTGTCATCCCACAGAATATTCTGGGAGCCTTTAATTATTCTGCAGTTTACTTGATAGAAGGGGTCAGTATTTTGAATTCCTTAGTTCTTTAATTTGTTTTTAAAGACACTATTTTTAAATGCTCTTGGTAAAATGCAGTTTGATGGGAAGAATGTAGTGAAAAATGAAGACAAATTGTGGCAAATCCCATAAGCAGCAATATCTTGTTCTTAAACAGTTGAGTTTTAGCAATCTGGCATAATTATTGCTGTATCTTTTAAATCAGTGGCAAAAGAGGAACATTCAATGTCATACTCATTTTAATCAGATTTGTTAGAGAACTTAGACTTTAAACACAGTAATGATAATCTCATTAATTGAAGCAGCCAGGAAAAAAAAACTAACATAAGCAACAAGAGAAATGCTCATTAAAATCTGACAAAAAAAGAAAAATGAGAAAAAAAGAAACAAAACAAAACAAAACAAAACAAAACAAACAAACAAGAAGACCAGTACTGGCTTGAGTCTCTATAACTTAAAGATTTTATATGATAAATAATTTAAGAGGCTTTAATAAATCAATTCAGGAAGTAGAAAAACTGTTACCTCTCATGTGCTTATTCTGTATTTGTAAGGCCAGATTTAAATGTGTTGACTGTACTGGTATTAAGCAGAGGCAGATCCACAAAGGTGTTGATATGGTGCTGTCAGAAATTGCATAAAACATCCTGTATGCTGAAGGGCCCAGGATATTACATGGAAGTTTTAAGCAGCATAGTAGAGATTTACAACAGATTCCATCTTGAACTGGTCAATAGAAAATGAGAAAGGAGAATGGACCTTAAACACTATACCTTTCAGGGCCTATAATCTCAATTCTGAGCTGTAAGAAGAGGTCATTGTCAGACTTGGATTACTAGTCTAACATCCTCTTCTCAGGTTGGATGCATAATCCTTTCCTTTTGTAAAAGCAGAAGGGTGTCTCTTTTTCTTTTAATACTGTTGGTGGTTGTGCCATTGTCTTTTTATGTATGAGATCAGAGATCAGACCATTGAACCAAGAAGTAAGAAACCTGGATTCTGTGCCATCGTCAGCTTTAAAGAATTTTTACCCATAGGTCCCAGATACTTGAAGAGAATTTAATCTATTGATGGTGCCTTCTCCCCTGGACTGCTGAACTGTGCCATCCTGGGATATATTTTGAGACTTAAGGGATCAGGAGGAGAAAAGTAGGGGGATAAAAGAGCCTAGAGATCTGAGACACAGGCCTGGCAGAACGGAGCCTCTGGCTCCAGCTCTGTGTCAAGGTTGTTTTATGTATTTCCTTGAATAACTGCTTAATATCAATTGCATTATTGGAAACTTCTGTTCTCATGGATAGTTTCCAAAAGTAACAGGGTTTTCACAGTGCTCAGCAGTCAGATAAAAAATATCAGCATTATGTTTTAGCAGGAAAGATACGGAATATAAATAGTGAATATAAACACAAAAGAAAAAAAGAAGACACTTTCGCTTCAGGGGAAAGGAAAGGAAAGGAAAGGAAAGGAAAGGAAAGGAAAGGAAAGGAAAGGAAAGGAAAGGAAAGGAAAGGAAAGGAAAGGAAAGGAAAGGAAAGGAAGTTGTCTAGACCTATGTGCAGTACGTGTTGGTAATGAATATCTCATTTCCAGCACATGACTATTTAAAGATGGAATTTTAGAAAAGTGGTTGCTGTGGTACAATGTTGATGTATGAGCATGGTTTATCTAAACGATTCCCTCACAGGACTGGAACTGTGTCCATTAGCTGAACTTGTGGTACAAATATGACACTTCACAAATTGGCTAAAAGAATTACAACAAAATAATGTTTTAGGCAATTAATCTTTTCCTCACACTCTAAATCACCAAGATTTCCACAATTTAAAAACCATTTGTTGGCATGGAAACATCAGCTTAATTAAAAATGGATTAAACTAATTAACCTAAAACATATCGTACTATAGTGTTTGATTTAGAATATATTAGAAGAAACAGAACATTTTTCTTTATCATTTTGTGTCTTTTATCTACTGAAAATGCTTTGCTTCCATGAAAATTTACATGCTTGATGTGCCTAAGCTATCTTCCAAAGGGAAGGATAATGTTGACAAGTCATGTTAAAGGTTCCTGTTTCAGCAAAGGTGGGCTCTGTGCGTATATATACTGTCTATCCCTCACCATAGTTTCATTTTCTAATTGTCCATCAGACACCACTATGTGGTGTATCATCTTCTTTCCCAGCTGAAAATTTTCTTTCAGATTTGATGTTCTGCAACACAGGGAATTGATTGGGTTAAATGGAAAATGAAGACATACAACAGCAAAATGATCCATGCTCTCCTGTCGACTTGTTAAATTACGATATGACGGAAGAAAATAGTAAGTATTTAGCTAAATGCTATCCCTGAAAAATGAGCCTTAAATGCTCAAAGCTTCTTTTCCATAGGTGCCTTTCTCCCTATCATCCCATCATGCTATATCATCTTCCAATTGGATTAGAGCAAACAAGCAGTTGTTTCTCATGTACAATTTTCTTTTCATTTGAATGGCTTTAGATAATAGCAACAATTTTCAAAGGAAATATTACAATTTGCACACAATGTCTGACATTACATCGATGATTACATCAGCATTACATTATGGATCTACACATATTACGTAGTGCAAGTCTCAATTACTCACTATTAACTTCAAGGTCAACTCTTAATGCAGGCTGCAGCCTGAGCTTCATGAAAAGTCTTCTGCTGTGCTGCCATTCTGAAGCTCTCTGCAAGGGCAAAAGAATAATAACCTGGTGGTCAGGACAAGCAGTCTGAGCGCAGGATCAAATCTTTCTCCCCCTCTCTCTCTCTCTCTTTCTTTCTTTCATTTGTTCATTCTTTTTTTCCAATTTAAAATAAATTAAAATCAAACAGTGCTTGCAGACTCTTTTTCTAATATGAAGCAACAGTTCTTCCTAATAGAAATCTTGTAATCCAACAAGCAGCTACTTCCTCATTCAAATGCAGAGCTTAGGTAATGTCAAAATATCATATCTATGGCATGTAACATAAATGTGGAGTAAAAAAAAAAAAAAAAAAAAAAACAAATATCTCAATGCTGCTTGAATTCTTGGATTTCACTCCTCAGTGCTCCTTACTGTTACTGCCAGCTGGAGGCTGAAGGACATAGAAGACTGAAATCCTATTTAAAAATATAAATATTGCAGTGCTCTCTTGGATGGTTATAGATGCTTGTCCTGAAACACTAGGGTTTCATTTCTTGTAGGATGTGAAAGATCTATTTTATTGAGCAACTCAGTGTCAACCTTGCCATTCAGCTCTTAATATGGCACATAGTGAATGCTGCTATGCCTAGCAGGTGGCCTGAGGGTTCCCTGTCAGCATTTTTGTCATGCACAGCAGAAACACTAAAACCACTCATACAGCTCTGAGAGTTTGAACACTTTAATATTGCTCTGAGTTTCCACTTAAAATATAAATATCTGTGACCACCCAGAAAACTTCTTATTTAATAAAGATCTCATTTTTATGTCTCTGGTTGGTCAAAAGACATCCATATTCAAAACAGTTTAAACCTACTGGTGTCTCTCTCTGCTAGCGTGAGGCTTCACAATGTCACCATTTGTTGACTTCAGCATTATAATAATACATCAGGGTCAAAGATAATAGTCAAGTTCAGTGGCATAATGTAAACATTTGACAGAGAAACGGATAGGAAAATCCAATGTGCCCAAACTTTGGTGTGTTTCAGATGGGGCTTCCAACAAGCAGAGAGGACATCTCATACTCAATACTAAAAAGCTAAGAGTTGAAAAAAGTTCCATACACTTACTAGGGCTTCTATCATGCACTCTCAGATGAAATCCTGATTGTGAAAACTGGCCCACTGAGGAAAGGCTGACAGCTTCTTGAGCTTCTGCTTTGAAAGGAAACCCCAAACTCTGAAAAAGATTAATGAGACTTAGTTCCAGATATTGAGAGTTAGGGCAAAATATACATGTCTATGTGACCTAAAACTACGGCTTTGATTTTAACCTGACAAGTGCATAGGCCCAGAAGCAACAAAAAAGATTTAATCACCTAAGGGTACTAACAGTAACTTAGTGGGCTTTCACAAGCATCTTGACCACTTATATACCTACTTCCCACATGGGGGTGCTACATTTTATATCACACAAACACAACTTTATAATATGACTTAAGTTTTTATATCTCTGAGACACTTTTGATAGTTTATTCTAATCACCTTGCTGAAGTACCTGAGTAGAGGAAAAGATTCTTTAAGTCCTAAACCTATTCCCCAAGTACAGCATGAACTCTCTGTGTAAGAGACAATCAAACACTAATACTAATTATGGAACAGAAGCCTTAGGGATTTGATTGTGTTTTGCTCAGCACCTGTATACTTAACAAGAGGCTACATATCTTAAAAAAGTCACTGCACACATTTATGTCACTGTGTATATTTTTTAGACTTTGCACCTCAGGGGAAAAAAAATACCTAAATGTCTGTTATGTTCACTACAATATGTTCCCCATGTAATGGGGACCAAAATTTATGGAGCTTCCTTTGGAGGTGGTTTGATTCTGAGCCTTAAAACTTAAAAACAAAACAAACAAACAAACAAAACAGTATGGTGGTATCATGCATTCTGTCCAAGATGTGGAAGCACGTCTTATTTTGATATGGATAGACAGATGGATACATACATAGAATGTACTGGCAGCAGAACATTCAAACACATGTGATGGAATTCAGTGTTATAAACACAAGCAAGGTGAAGCTTTAAACCCCAAAAGCATACTGCACCCTTCCTTTAAGTTCTTGCAGCTTTTGAGGTCTTCATATGAAGATATTATTTGTTTCAGTAACACTTGTGTTATATCAGCCCAAAGCAAGAATTCTTTCTTTACACTTTTGTTCAATCCATATAAAAAATTGCCAGAACTGCAGGTCTCATTTAGGTCATAGATATTGTTAGTGGTAAGATATTTTCCTCAGAAGAAACCTACCAACAATCTTGTGGTAGGGAAAAAAGGCACAGTTACTGCAAGCGCACAATAAAAAAAAAAAAAAAAAGTTGGCTATATAGGAGTTGGCTACACAGAAGTATCCTATACTTATCAAAGGTGGGGGGTGAAGCATATTATGCTCACACACTTCTCAGCACAAATAGGAAAACCCGGGAATCATCGTGTCCCCTCCAGATTTGTTTCTTTCTTGTTTTCTTTCAGTACTAAGCTTTTGGGCATGACTTCTTATTTGGGCCAGATGGGCATTTCAGTCAGTTATTATTTTTGTTCGTACTTTGACAAATCATTTGTTCTAGATCCATATTTGATAGTTATAAATGAAGATATAAGATGGGGTTAATTTTCCCATTCTTTCAAAAAACGTATTAACCGTCTCAGAACGTTAATCCAAAAATTAAATAAAACCACTTGCATATGTAGGAAAAAACTCTGGTCCTCAAGAAGAATCAAACTTCCAATGCGATCCATGGCAGTACAATTTAATTCTCAGTCACTTAGCTACAGACGGGAAACAGAACACAACACAAATAAAATTGTTTTATTAAACCATAAAATCTGGTCAGAATCTAGATATAATGCACATTGCTCTTTTTGAGGTGAATGATTTGTAAAGGCAGCCTCAAGGAGAAGACACAATTTTGCCAGAAGCTCATTATCTGATGTCAAAGCAAATTTTATGTTTTGTTTCTGTGGCTGACAATGTTCAGACTTTTCTGAAAAGGCTGCGTTTTCTGCTGCAGTATGCCTCTAATAAAATGTCACTGTGCAGAAGGAGAAGAAACCTGCTTATAGTCTCCTTTAAGGGCTCAAACTCTTTTTAAAAACAGATTAAAACACAAAGGTGGACAATGATGTTTGTACATGTATGTGCGTGCGTGTGTGTGTGTGTGTGTGTGTATTTACCTGCTTGCTTGCATTTGCTTCCTTAATGATTACTCGGCTACCTCTTGTGTGCCCACTTCTGTTGTTGTTATACACATTCATATTTTGGAGGAAGACAATGGGATGATCAAAAATATCCTGAGGCAAGTGTAGAAGTTCACACAACCCTCATATTGTCTTTGTTCTTTGCTGACATATCTGACCATTATACTTTGATTCTGACCTCAGCATAATTTTACCTTGTTTTGATCTCAGTAGCATTATGCGAAATTCACAAAGATCTGAGGGAAAAAAATAATCATCTTGTCTGCTCAAAGTATGTTAAAAGAAATATTTACTTTAAAAACGTAGGAATGGTTTGCTCCAAAAATTGAAATAATGCTTACATTGCACAAGTGGAACTGAATTTTAATAAGCTTTAAAGGCGCTGAGGTTTTATGAAACAAAGAAGGACAGCTAGATATTTCTGTTTTTCCTATGATATAATTCACAACTTGCTGAAATTAATAAGCAATAACTTTTAGAAGGATAAAATGATCTCTTTACAATTTGTTAAAAAGCTTTAGGATTCAATGAGTAAGTATGATATCTATACAGTGATTTGGCAATACACACTGTGTAGGCTGGAGTTCAAAGGCACATCTGTTTTTCGTGGCTCCTTGAGGATTCACATTCTGCTACTGATTTCTGGTAAGTAGTTTAGTAACTGGAAAATGGCACTACAGTCACTTACTCCTTTCTCCTCTCTATTTGTGCTTTCAAGGGGAAAATGAATCACACAAAGAAATAGGAGTTTAGGAAACTGAGACTATATCTACATTATCAAGTAGTGTTCTGCTAAAGAAGCAGACCTGCAGCCTGAAACAGCAAAATTTCCTTACATTTTGGAGTATTCATACTTTCTACTTGAGCCAGGAAGACAGTCTTCCTCAGAGTACTCCAAAGAACTATTCTTTTGCCAATGACAATCACTATGCAGCCTAGTGAAGAAGAAAAAAGAAGTGCTGTAAAATTGTAAATGCATGAACAAATGAATAGTAAATAAAATCAAGGAGATTATTTTCCAAGAACTCTTTTGGGGGCCAGAACAAGATTTTGTACATACTGCACTATGCAAACGCCCAAGGCAGAGAAAGAGTTACATACTGATTTTCTCTTTATGTGATATAGACAAGTCACTGTATCTGAAATTGGATTCAGATATAAGCCTTTTGTTCAGTATATTCTATATTTCCCCATGTCCACTCTGATATTTTCCATGTTGTATTTATATATTCCATGGTACAGAAAGGGGACAGTTCATACACAATACTGAATACAGAGGTAGCATGAATCATAGAATCATAGCATGGTTTGGCTTGGAAGGGACCTTAAAAATCATCTAGTCCAACTCCCCTGCCATGGGCAGGGATGCCACCCACTAGATTGGTTTGCTCAAAGTCCAATCCAACCTGACCTTGAACACTTCCACGGATGGGGAATCCACATTCTCTGGGCAACCTGTTCTATTACCTAACCACCCTCACAGTAAAGAATTTCTTCCTTATATTTAATCTAAATCTACACTCTTTTATTTTAAAACCTTTTGTCCTATCACTACACCCCTGGTAAAGAGTCATTCACTATCTTTCCTGTAGGCCTCCTTTAAGTACTGGAAGGATGCAATAAGGTCTCCTCAGAGCCTTCTCTTCTCTTGGCTGAAAA
>VXAA01006464.1:23269-87377 GCA_013399115.1 Anseranas semipalmata
AAAACAAAACAAAAAAAAAAAAAAACAATAACAACAACAAAAAAAACCCCACTTCTTTCATCCTGTCTTCACAGGAGGTGTCCCAGCTCTCTCATCATCTTTGTGGCCCTCCTCTAAAATGTCCATGTATTTTTTATGTTGGGGGGCCCAGATCTGAAGGCAGTACTCCAGCTGGGATCTCACAAGAGCAGAGTAGAGGGGAAGAATCACCTCCCTCAACCTGCTGGCCAAGCTTCTTTTGATGCAGTCAATATGACTGGGTTTCTGGACTGCAAGTGCACATTGCCAGCTCATGTTCAGTTTTATATCCACCAGTACCCCTAAGTCCTTCACAGTCTGTACTTCTCACCCAGTCTGTAGTGATGTTTGAGATTGCCCTGACCCAGGTGCAGGACCTTGCACTTGGCCTTGTTGAACTTCATAGCTGTCTTAATAGTTGCCTAGTATTGGGATGTACCAGATATAAATAAAGTTTCTACGAGTTCCCCCACTGAAAGTGCATTCAACACAGTGGGTCTCATTCTGACCCATCTTGATATACTAAGCACTCTCCAGTTATCAAAATTTTGGAAATATTATATTCTGCATGAGCTATTACTGTACCTTTAAGATCAAAAGTAGATGAGATAATTAACTTGAATGCCATGTCTACAACTTTTTTTAAATCCAGTTTATCCAAGATAGCTTCTTTTTAATTAGTTCTTGGCAGGCACTGCAGCTTTGATAGTAATTCTAAGCCATATTCCATTGAAGTGTTTCAGCAAGTTTCTGTATCTTAAAGCCACAATATAGAACTTGCAGCAAAATCCATTTTGCTGGTTCTTTAAAGCTATCTCTGGTGTCTAATCTGCCAAAGATGAGGAACATGCATACATGCAGAGCTTTGCAGGATAGTGCTCATAATTGTAGCTACTAATTGTAGATATAGAGATTCTTGCTACGTTATTAGTTGAGTTTCAGCTACAACCTGGAGCTCTAATTGGTAGAAAGTATACAGAAGTGGATTGCTCAGTGTGCATAGTTTCTTTTTTGTTTTTCTGTTTGCAGATAGCAAGTATACTACTAGCATCTTATCTTGGAAATTATTCTGCTTTTATCACCAGAGCAGATCAAATCAGCTTTAGCATCTATGCTTATTCTAGCCTATCAGAAACTTAGATCTCTATTTTTAACAGCATTTCTTTTGTACATATGTACCATAATAAAGCAGGAACCGATTAGTGATGTATGTGGAGAGGAAACATAGGAGATTTCTATAGCCTACCCCAGATGAGAAATACAGAATACAGACAGGAATTTCCAAGATCTGAAATAGAACTGGAAGCTGCACAGAGCCCAATAAAGTATCATTCTGTATGAATTATTGTGCTCTTCTTTAGGTAGTGATCAAACATCGATGTCACAGCTGGGATTTGATTCTGACTTGGCTTAAACCAATTTCTAAACTGATTTAGGGGACTTCAAATTGGCTCTTTCATTGTGCAGAGAATCTCTACGTTATTGGTCAAATCCACAAGTGTATGAGATACTGAGAAGAGTCATTCATTTTGCTCATGTTTCAATTTCTATTAGCTGTATCTCATACCTCATGGAATTTTACCCATATAGTCATATCTAATGTGAGAAAAACCTAAGGAACATACTTGAGTAACACCTGTATAAAAATGCTCCTGCCTGTTAGGAGCATGTACACATACAATTTTTGCACTTTTCTAGAATACCTAAATGCTGTCCTGTGCACTTCAGATCATCTGCTAGTGAAAGTACAATGATTTGGTTGTAAACATTAATCAAAATTTATACCAGCCATTTTGTACTGCCACTGTGGTCAGAATGGATTACCATCATTCTTGTCTGCTCATAGGGTATGATTGTCTTTTCACAATAGAAATCCAACAATACAGAGAGTTATTGTCAGATTTAGCATATATCTTAGCAGAGAATGCTTATATCGATGAAACTTGCCAAGTTTCATCAGTTTGCTTCAGCGTTTTCATTCCATTTGTATGACCCAATTTTAGCTCATTGATGATAACATATTTTGATTTAAACTCACTTAGATGTCAAGACAGTTTGGTTCAAAAATCCTGTTGAATTTAACTCATTTCAGTGTTTCCTGATGTGATGTTCTTATATATCAGCAAGTATAAGAAGTTTTGTCTTTACTGTTTTTCTGAACTGGGAGAGAATGGTTACCTATAAAATTGCCAAACATAAAATTTTGATCTAACCATTTTCTGCTCACTGATGAACAATCAATTTCAAGTCTCCTGTGAAATTTCCAATCAGTTTTTAAGTTCATTTTTAACTTACCAAACATATTCTTTAGTTCTCACTTTCATAGTAATTCACTCCAACTTTATCTGCTGACAAGATGCCATATTATTTAGACACCAATTTCTTAACAAACAGAAGGAGAATATGCAAACATGATGTGCCAAGAATATATGTCAGTGCCCTGAAAGCTGCCAAATTTCATAGATGATGATTTGCCTTGTTAATTATTTTGACATGACTACCCATTGCAATAGTCTTAACACAATTTTTCCATTCCTAGATATCCTTAAAACTCACACCTAATATTTCCAGATGAATATCAAGCTCTCTTCTGTCTTCTACTGGCAGAAATATGTAAAGCCTGGGGCTCTAGGATTAGCAGTGGATTAGATATAAGGAGTCTTAGGGGTGCAAGTTTTAGTTGTAACCTGTGTAATTTTAAGTCTGAAAATGATCAAAACAATCTCAGGAACATACTGTTTTGCATTAAAAATCCTGTTAGACACAGTCAATAACATTTCTTAATAAAATTTTGTATATGCCATATGCAAAATTCTTATTTAATAGAAAATGCCACTCAAAAAAATACTAGGAATATATAACATCTAGTTTTTTCTTTTTTTTAATTTTCATGTCTTTGAGGAAAAACAAGAACGTATATTCTTCCTTTTAAATTAGAAGTAGTGTTCATTTTTCTTATCATCATAATTTCAGATAAACTCAGAGTTTCATATCTGGTTTTGTGTAAGATAACTCATATCAGATACATGTTATCCATTAGCATGAAGTCAATTCACTTAAAACATACTGGCTTTTTAGGAGGAACCAAAAATACAGGCCTCACAAGTCACAGTTCTTACTAGAGAGTAATGAGTAGTTTTCCTATTCAAAAGGGACTACTGTCATCTAATCTGAGTGCCTTTATTCTGGAATTATAAGACTTCTCGGCATTAGTTCTTGCTTCAAATCCAATTGTTTGGGTCGAAATAGAATTCTTTCATAAAGTCCATCCAATGAAGACGTTTCTAATGATAAAATTAACCCGCAGTCCTTGGCTAGCTCCAAAGGTATCTCTTAATGTTCTGTGTCCTGTTCCTATTTTTTCTAGCTATGGGACCTCATTGTTCAGGCGTAAATGATTTTGAATAACCTGCTATTCAAATTTATTTTTCTACATGGCAAGTAAAGCATTCAGCTGCCTAGACATAACCTATTGCTTTACATATGCCCTATGGACTCCAGTGTTATTTCAGAGTGCATAGTCTTCCACAGGTCCTGTGACATACCTGTCAGAGCTGTGTGGATGTCTTGGACATCCTCAGATGTGGAAACTGAGTTAATACATTGTATGTAGTAATAAAATCATGACTTAAACTATTAAGTCATGGTATTTCCTTAGCAAGCTAAATAATTTGAGGTTTTGAAGTCTACATTACAAGGAATATTTTCCTACAAGGAATATTTCCTTCAATCATTCTTATTGACCTTTGCCACATCAGATCCCAATTCCTACATTTCCTCAAGTCCCACTCTATGCAGACTACTTTTCTAATGTAGACAGTACACGTGTGTATTTACTCATATTGTTTGCCCCTTTAATCAAAAAAAGATGTTTTTTAACAGTTAAAGAGTGTAGATAACATACATGATGAAATTGTTTTCATTGTGTATTCCTTGCTTCTCATTCACTCAACTTTTTGACAGGGATTTCTTCAGAGCTAAGTAACAACATTAAGGTACAGATTTGCACCAGTTTCATGTTTAAGCCTTGTACTATAGTATCTTGTTTCTTTAAATGTAGTTGCAACCTTGATCCTAAGTAAATAGTTGCCTGTTCTCCATCCAGACTGAACCAGTTTCGTTGGTCAAGATGTAATACTCGTCCTAAAACATAATCTTTAATCCAAACCCAGTATCCATAATACTATTTGCTTCTAAACTTCCTTGTGTCATGGCTTAGTTGTGACAGCAGTCTATTAAAGGTTTCAATGGATGTGTTAATATGCAGTGTATTCAGATTGCATGATGGCTACTTAAATTAATCTCTAATCAAAGTTTGTAGGAAAAAAAATCAGTGTAGCAGCTCTCCATTTAATATTTTAATTATCAAATTGTAGAATTAAACTTATCTCCATGAACATTAGTATATTTTTAAACACAGATCCAGATTAGAGCAGCCTATGTATTATATATGACATACTTACAATATACTGCATGGAAATAGCATGAGTTTATGTTTCTATATGTGTTCAAAATCCTTACGCTTACTAGGCATTGGTACAAAAATATTTTCTTCTAAGGTTCAAACTTAGAAGGCACACAGCCTCATAAAAATCCTGTGACATGCTTTAAAAGACTCTGGAACTTCTCACTGAAAACAATAGTTAAATTCACCTTCCACTTTAGTTAGTGATGAAATAGTGACAGAAATAGTGATGCAGCAGAGCACTGATAAATCATTTAACCTACAAAAGGATATTGGTGCAGATATTCCAATACCTCCATCAGTATAGGATAATACAGTGTCTTCAGGATTCCACTATCCTTAGCATAACTCCACAAGCACTAGTGGTTTTTTAAAAGTGGAGTTTCAGCCTACAGCAAGTCCATGCAACTGGGGAATTAGTTACAGTTATTGATCATTACTTTGTGCTACTGTTTCAGTTGTTGATCATTATTTGTATGAGTGGTTAGAGTACTGCTTTATTCTCTTAACTCTGACTCTCTTATTTGATAGATTGTCTTTGATCAGCAGAATTTAAGAAATGGCTGTGTATTGTCCAATTACCGTCCTAAAAACCTGTTGTAGTGTTATTTGGTATGTCTGTCAAATGAATTGATTTACTTTACTGCTTTTCTACATAAGTTGTCAGCTTCACTGTGAACACTCCAAGTCAGTTCTTATAGCTCTTTTAAATGTTTTTTTTTTCTTTTGACAACCTGATCTTTCTTTTTTTCTGAAATTTCCCATCATATAGTGTTCAGTTTAGTGGGTTATTAAAGAGGAACTATGTTTCCCTCAGCCTCAGCTCACCAGAAGGTAACCAAAAAACTCAGAGTAAGGGAGTCCAAAGAAGATTACAGATTACAGCTGAGACTACAAGGGACTAAAACCAAGATTATTTGCTGGGATTTTGCCTTTGAAAACAAACAAACAAACAAAAAAACAAAAAAAAAAAAACCAAAGTTTATCACACAAACCTTTAATAGATAGTCAACCCAAGTTTTATACATAGGATATAGTGACATCCAGATAAAAACAACAACAACAAAAAAAGACAGCTTTTTACTGCAACCAGATTTTCTGAATTCTCTAAAATGAAATGTTAATGATGAAACCTTAACATATAAAAGCATTACAAAATCGTTTATCTAAGGGTGAAAATTAGAACATGCACTTTTGCCCCTATCAGTGCAGGGCTGTTCTTAATGGTTTTTCATAACAATTTTGTTGTAACCAGGAAAATTAATGGATGTCATTTTGACAGAAAGCATTGCCACTTAAGTTTAAGACATAAAAATCTATGGCAGACATTTCAGACAAGTAAGATTACTTACACTTAAGGAGAACCCCCCCCTCTATAATATTAGCAGAAAAAGTCATTAAAATCTTACAATTAAATAAGACTCTTTCAGTAAGGGCAACAGTTCACATGCCTATTAGAAGTTAATCATGTTATTCTTGAGAACTTTTGTGACCTAAAATCTATAACCAGAATGACTGGAATTCTTTAGATAATACATGTCTCACTATCAACATGTTATGATCCTGAAATGAAACAAAGGAAATAAGATCATTCATTTTAAACACATTTTTAAAATGTATGGCAAAAGAAAACTTAAATCATTGCAGTGAAACTGCAGAGAGTTCCTAGTTCTGCATCTTTATTCTTGAATCTTATTTTACACCTATTTCTTGTCACAAACCCAGCATCCAGCATGCATCACTGCTGCTTCCGTGTCAAATTCTACTGACTGTTGCATCTTGGATGCAGAACAGTGTCTAATTTTGATGGTAAACAGCAACATTTATTCTCTCCAGTTTCTGACAGAAACAGACAAACACAAACAGCAGAAATGAGTGAGGCAAGTAAGCCATTAACCTAATGGATGAAGAACAGGGAGCTTGTGCTGTAGTTTAAATCTCTGGGGTACAGCTCTTTGCAGCTCTAATTTACCAATTTGTTTAATTTCAAATACAGCTAAGAAACATTATAGCCAATTAGTTCCAGTAGGGCTATAAGGCTGTATATTTAAATACCCCACTTGTATTGCTTTCCTGATAAACTGAAATATGTCTCATCTCATTCCAGGCTGTTCCAAAATAGCAGCTGTTTTTTAAATTCTCATCTGGGACACCAGTTAAAAGTCCTTGAAAATTAAATGAAATTCACTCAATTAGGCTAAAGAAACATCTAAGCCAACTATTAGTTAGAGGAATTTTATTTAGCTTAGCCCTGTCAAATCATAAAGTCACAGAATGGTTTGGGTTGGAAGGGACCTTAAAGACCATCTAGTTCCAACCCCCTGCCATGGGCAGGGACACCTTCCACTAGATCAGGTTGCCCAAAGCCCCATCCAACCTGACCTTGAACACTTCCAGGGATGGGGCATCCATGACTTCTCTGGGCAACCTGTTCCAGTGCCTCACAACCCTCATAGTAAAGAATTTCTTCTGAATATCTAATCTAAACATACCCTCTTTTAGTTTAAAACCATTATCCCTTGTCCTATCTCTACACTCCCTGATAAAGAGTCCCTCCCCATCTTTCCTATAGGCCCCTTTTAGGTACTGGAAGGCAGCTCGACCTTTCTCTTCTATAGGCTGAACAACCTCAACCCTGTCAGCCTGTCTTCATAGGAGAGGTGTTCCAGCCTGCTGATCATCTTTGTGGCCCTGCTCTGGACTCAGTCCAACAGGTCCATGTCCTTCTTGTGCTGGGGGCCCCAGATCTGAAGGCAGTACTCCAGGTGGGGTCTCACAAGAGTGGAGTAGAGGGAGACAATCACCTCCCTCGACCTGCTGGTCACGCTTCTTTTGATGCAGCCGAGGATACAATCTGCTTTCTGGACTGCAAGTGCATTGCCGGCTCATATTCAGTTTTTCATCCACCAATACCTCCAAGTCATCTCCACAGGACTGCTCTCAATCCACTTGCCCAGCCTGTATTCCTGTTTGGAATTGCTCTGAACTAGGTGCAGAATCTTGCACTTGGCCTTGTTGAACTTCATGAGGATCACACGGGCCCACCTTTCAAGCCTGTCAAGGTCCCTCTGGATGGTACCCCTTCCCTCCAGGATGTTGACTGCACCACGCAGCTTGGTGTCGCCCGCAAACTTGCTGCAGGTGCACTCAATCTCACTGTCTATGTCATTAACAAAGATATTAAATGGTACCAGTCCCAGTATGGACCTCTGAGGGACACTATTTGTCACCAAACTCCACATGGGCATCAACCCATTGACCGAAACTCTTTTAGTTCGACCGTCCAGCCAATTCCTTATCCACCAAGTCGCCCATCTGTCAAATCCATGTCTCTCCAATTTAGATACAAGGATGCCATGGAGGATAGTGTCAAATACTTTGTACAGCGGTGAGACTGACTGGCCTGTAGTTCCCCAGGTCTTCCTTTTTTCTGTTTTAAAAATGAAGGTTATGTTTTCCCTTTTCCAACCAATGGGAACTTCACCGGACTGCCACGACTTCTTAAATATGATGGAGAATGGTTTAGCAACTTCATCCACCAGTTCTCACAGGTCTCTCAGGTGCATTTCATCAGGTCCCATGGACTTGTGCACCTTCAGGTTTCTTAGATGGTCTCAAACCTGATCTTCTCTTACAGTGGGTGTTTCTTTATTCTCACAGTCCCTGCCTTTGGAACGTTAAAAGGACTTCAAACTATGCTGCCCTGTGAACTTGCAACTGTAATTTAAACTCTGTATTATTTATTTGTTTATTTTATGTTCACATAAGCACAAACATACATTTCATGTAAGCCTAGAAAAACAGAATTAAAAAATAAACAGTACAGGATTGCTTAAAGTCTGCATTGTAGAGATACCAAGAATATTTTCACTGTTCAGCCAGTAAGACTGCCACATATGGGACTTTTGTCTCAATATGTCTCATATTGTTTATATTTTCTGAACCTTTGAATGTTAAAATTAGCAGTCCTGTCTTTTTCTTGTAATTTTGTAAGATGTGTCTCTTTCTTTGTTTTCTAAAATACATCTCACAGGCTAGTAACTGAAGAACTTAACAAATGAAAGCATGACAGAGAAAGAGACATAACAGAATGCATAGTTGTCTTTTCCTACTAAGCACAGAAAAAAAATGATGAAGACAGATTAAAATAAATAAATAAATAAATAAATATTTGAAAAATAATAATAATGGCCCCCAAAATTACTTGCAGGCACACCCTTGAGAACATTTCTTCTTTTTTACTCCAGCCAAAGGTATTATGTTCTGATCCAATTCAAATATGAATTGTCATTCATATTTAAAGTTTAATTTGGCTGGTATCCTTTATCATACCCATGTTTTCACAGGTCACATATTGTGTGTGTGTGTGTGTGTTTTATTTACCCGTATAAATATATTCTTACCTAGAATATGTTATATATATATATAATCTATAATATACATATTTACATAATGCATATACAAAGGTACATTTGTTTATGTATGTATGTGAGCTATCTTTATTTGCTGATAGGGTTAGAGAATACAGAGATTATACCCTGCACCTTCAGGAATGTTTAGGACACTAGCTATTCTTGAACTGAAATAATCAAAAAATATCCTCCTAAACTCCTTGAAGGACTTCAGAGTCCCTGTTTTGCCCAAGATTATTTTTCTGGACTGATTATCAGGAACCCACTTTGATATCAAAAACATGTTATACTACAATTTCCAAAAACAAACATCCCAACAAGTGCATCTTGCTGTAGTTTCTTCGCTTTACACCATAGTATTCAACAGAATCCTATATTATCCCTTTTCACAACATACACACACACAAAGCTAGAGGGTAGTAATTTATATGTGTTGTATCACCAGAGATTCCTTAGTCAACCCATTGACTCAGGTCCAAATTAATACAGACTAAGAGGGAGACAATAAAGAATCGTTAGGACAAAGAAGCAGCCTTCTGCCATGTAATGTCATTCGAGTCCTTGAAGAGAGAAAGGAATGGACATCCAAGAGCAGATCTCAAATTTGTATCTCTGACAAGCACATTAAGTGTAATAACCACATTTCCCAACTAGCACACAAGAATAGAGACAGACAAGTTTAGCTTCACTTATGCTGCTCTTGTTCAGTTATGCCACACTCTGTATCTATTATTCTCATGAGAACTGTGGTAATGACTATCTTCTCCATACATCATGGCACAGTGTGGGCAGGCAGCTCCCTGGGGCTGGAGCTGTGAGCTGTGGTGGCTCCCCCAGGCCAGCAGGGCAGGGTCTGGCAACCAGGGACCATCCCATCACCCCAGAAAGGGTAGGTTGAGGCAATCCCAGCTCCGGCCTTCAGGCACCTCCCTGGGAATGGTGATGGGCCAAGGTCGGACTGGGATGTCAAAACATGAGATCAGGGATACGAGGGTCAGACACAATCCCAGGATGGCTAGGCAGGGCTGTGGGCCCAGATCGGATGCTGAGCACAGGCCAGGCTGCAATATGAGGGGGCTGTTGCCCCAGCAGGGGCCAAGCATGGCTACCTCAGCTGAAATAAGTCCCCATGCGCAGGATATTGCCATGCCGCTGCTAAGCTGGCCCCCAGGCCCAGTAGCCACACCCCCTGGAGGGAGAAGCACTCAGGGCCTGAGTTGAAAACCCAGAGAAAGAGAACTGTACACTGACAGAATTTTATCTTCTATTTCCTCTACTATTCCAAAGGGTTATTTTATTTCCATCACTGAATTAACTTACTTCAGAAACACTCACAGTTTGCAGGACGGAAGTATCATCACAGCTCCTGACTTATGCAGCCCTCTCAGTCCTGGCAGGACAACCATGTGCTGATCTTCAGGGTATGTGGCACAGATCATCTGTATTCATTTTGTTTCTACAGAAAATAGTTTGACCTGAAGCCTTGTGTGACGCAAAACTGTAGTTCTCAACACATTTTCTAAAATGTAAAACAAATAAAGCATGATGTAAGTGAAAACAAGTTCTAAGAAAAAAAAAAAAAAAAACTCACAGACATCCAGGTAAAGCAAAACCCATTAACCTCTGAGCCTGACTATCCAGCCAACTTTTTGCCCTGCCACTTGCATGTTGCATACCCATCCAGACCATAATGATGTTTACAAGGATATTGTGGGATGTTTTGTTGAAAGCCATGATAAATTTAAGGTAAGTGACATCTGCCGCTCTCCCCTCACCCAGAAATCCAGTCATTTTATCATAGAAGGCAAATAGATTGGTCAGGTATAATTTACCACTGGTAAATCCATGCTGACTTTTTCTTCATCCCCGTTCTTCTCCTGTGTGCACTCAGAAATGTTCTCCAGCATGACTTGCTCCATGATTTTCCTCGCAACTGAAGTTAGGCTGACTGGCCTGTACTTCCTCAGGGTCCATTTGCCTTTAACCAGTTGTCAGGGATCTTCCCCAATCTCCATGACCTTTTAAAGGTGACAGAGGGCTGGAGACCTGTCATCACTTAAAAAGTGGCCTTTCAAGGACATCAGCCAGCTCCCTCAGCTATTTCAGGTGCAGCCTGTCTGGTCCCACTACATATATGGGTCAAGTCCTCTCAAGAACCCTGACTCAACCATCACCCATTTCTGGTTTTTGTCACCTCTTTGAACCCTGTCTCTTAGCATAAAGACCTCAGAGACCTTCTCAGTGAAAACTGAGGAAGAGAAGACATTGAATATTTTAGTGTTATCTGTGTCCACTGTCAAATTGTCAAAACTCACTCATCCTCTTAAGCAAGGGGTAGACTCTTCTTGTTCAACATTTTACTATTAAAGTAGAGATTCCTTGTTGTCCTTGATATCTTTTGGAAGTCTCAACTCCTGCTGAGCTTCAGCTTTCCTAATAACATCCCCCCCCATGCCTAGTCAATGTTATTAAGTTTCTCCCTTGTAGCTTGTCACGGCTTCCAATTCTTGTATATTGCCATTTTGTGTTGGAGCTCCACCACAAGTTTCCTTCTTAGCCAAGTCAGTCTTCTGATAGGTCTTGTTATCCTGGGTATCAGGACAACCCGTTCCTGCATTTGAAGAATTGTATCCATAAAGATCTTTTAGTTTTCCTGGGCAGCTTTGCCCTTTAGAGCTGCTTCCCATGTGATCCCACCTATCAGTTCCCTGAATAGGACAAAATCTGATCTCCTTAAATCCAGGGTCCATACTCAGCTACTTGCTTTCATTCACTCACCTCAGGGTCTTGAGCTCCACTCTTTCATGGTCATTACAGTCATCAGAGAAACAAACAACTTTGACCTAGTTTTAGAGTGTGAACAACCCAAAGCATCTTGGACAGCTATTCCCTTAAATTAAGACCTGGGGAAGAAACTTCTTGAACAGGCAGATATAGCAGAAAGCCCATATGTGTGAGGAAAATTAGATTGAGATTTGATAAATATTTCAAAATTTGTTCAATAATGCTGTGTTTATGAGTTAAGACTGAGTTTCTGAGTTTAGAAATCAGTGATATACAGGTTGTTACCCAGGGTGTCTAAATCCTTTTGTGACCTGGAAAACTTAATTACTTTAAGAGCTAAAGAGGTCATAATCATGTCCATGTCATCATGGACAAAACCACCATGAGTAATGTAACTAAATAATGGCTGGTTGAATATTTAATAAATGAATGTGCGTTGTCTTTTAAAGATGAAAGTGTTGCGATGACACAGAGAAGTGAAAGAAATATTATATTGTCCCAGCTTTTCTTTTCCATACAATCTTAAGGATATCAAATGTTGAACTAAAAAAATTAGCTGTGAGAAATATTACATAACTTAGTTCAAAAAAAAAAAAAACTCATTAAATGTTTCATTCATTCTAGAGAAACAGTAGCAATAAATATTTCTGAAACATTTTTAAGTTAATAAAAGGTCAGGGGTTATTCCAGGTATAGCTAATAAAAGAGTGGGTCATTGAGTATGAATGATAATATGTTTGAAACAGATCATGAGATGCACTGAACAGAAATCTGTGAAATACGGCATATCTTAAGTGGCACAAACAGTTTGATTTTTTTATATGATGAAAATCTGTTCAAATACTACTCAGTTTTTGTTATTTTTATTGGTGAATTAGTATCTTTAGCATAGTCATAAACAGATTTACTTGTAAAGCTTCTGCAAATATCCTCAGATTTTTATTTTTTTTTTTTAGTCTTTTAGTCTTCTAACCTGGATGCTATCGATATGATAAGTGGTGAGATTAGCAAAGTGTGCATGAATGAGCAACTGACTAAATGTTACAGTAATTAGATGGTTGGTAATATGTATGGCATTTTTCATTTGAATTTTATTGGCCTTTATTATGGACATTAAATGTGTGCTCAGAGAGGAAATAAATGCAACGAGTTTATGTGCAGACATAATGTAAAGTAACCATTACAAAAATCCATAGCTACAAACAAGAAATTATAGGAGACCATTAACAAAAAACAGTATTCTGTAATGGAGTTATAGTTCACACATAAATTAAGCTTAGTGGTGTCACATTGTCCTGATGTTTCCTTATCCCCATGACAGACATATTTGAAGTTCTCCCTTTCAGTCTTCTTTCCTCTACACTAAGAAAAACTTGTTCTTACAATTTTCATGGCTAGGTCACTTTTATAAAACTTTCATCATTCCTATTACCATGCTTTGTCTTCCATCTAGTTTGTCTTAATGCTTCTTGTAGTGTGCTGTTCAAAACTAAGTACCCTATTCCCACTGTGATCACAGTATCACATGATAGGAGCGAATAATAAATTGCTGTGCGCTACATGGCAATGTTGTTAAAAGTATCCCAAAACTACATTTGCCTTTCTACAAGAGCATCACCAACTTGTGATTCTTTTCAAAAACCTGTCCATTTTAACGTTAATGACTGACAGATACTTCTGATTTTATATTTATATGTTTGATGTTTCCGAGCTCAGTGTGATTATGTACTTTGTCTTTATAGTATGTAATAGTCCTTATTTCAGACTGTTTCTTTGATTTATGAAGATCATTCTGTCTTCTCAAGTATTTGGAAAACCTTCCAGTTTTGTATTATCCACATAGCTCGTATACTTAATGCCATCATCTCGGTCTTTCATGAAAATACCATATAATGCTTGACCAAGTACAGATTTCTGTGATCCATAGCATTTATATTGTAATTTGGCAACAAAATATTAGTAACAGGTCTTTGTGCAGGTCAGAGGTTTCTTTTTGTCTTCTTTTAACTATGGGCATATGCCTTTACTGAGGCAAGATTTTAAAGCAAACACTACACCTATTTAAAGAAAGCACAGATTTACATTTCCTGTGCTATTGCTCTGGAGAGAAAATGTTGGAATTATTGTTAGGAAAATGGAATTTCTTTCTGTAGGGCAAAATTCCCTAGTTAGAAAAAACAGGAAATGCCTTAATGGTATATTAGTGCCAGTGTCTTAGAATGATTCCCTTAGAAATACTGGATTGTGCAGTAGTGAAAAGAAAGCATTTCCCACATTCTATAGAATTAGATATTCCATATAATGTGCTAAAAATATTTATCTCAAATTTGTGATTCCAGAACTCATCATAATGTTACAACTTATAAATTTGCACTGAGAAAAGAGAGCTATTGCCAATGGAATATATTCAGAACATGATAGGCAGAAAATTAACCTTATTCTACTGCTAAGTTGGTCATAATCAATAGCTTTCACAAATACTATAAAGTGTCCCTAATTTCTATCTTCATGTCCTAAAAATTAACATCTAGAATAAATTATTTTTTAGTATTATTATTGTGGGGCACCTTCTCCTTGGAATTACTGTTAAGGTCACATATAATAAAAATATGTCTTTAAAGTACAAAAGTAGTGTAATAAGGAATGCAGAAGCCAGAAGGTAATGATTCCAGATAAGCCTACATTTCAAATATATTTGACATAGCAGCAAATTATCTGGTTAGTTCAGAAACTGCAAGTGCTGGGGAAGTATTTCATACTGCAAATTCATGGCCTTTTTGCTTGTTGAAATATAATTAATGACAATCCTATAGATCAGATACACATTGTTAAATTTCACAAAGAAGCTAATAGTTTCTTCATTTATGAAAATAGGTTGCTTTAAAATGCACAGCCTGAACCTCATTTTACAACTACAGGCTCTCATGATCTATTCTCTTTCACACAACTTTAGACATTCTTTCTATGAAAGACACCATGACTACATCAATTAAAGAGTAATTTAAATATATATGCACACAATAGAGAGACAAAAGGAGAGACAAAATCAACTGTGAACAGAATGGAGTCTTTTCATCAATACAATACAATACAATACATTATTTCTTACAGGATAAAATTCACTTTACCCTGAAAGCCCAAGTAATCATTGTGTGAAAGAAAATGTGTGAATGGGATGAAAAGATAAAAATCAGACATTCCTCAAAGTAAGCTAGGGTAGGGGGCTGTAGCAGAACTTCCCTGTGATGCCCATAGCATCTAATCCAACATAGGAATTAGGGCATCATTCATATTACGGCATTTAGAGAATTTGTTGCACTTTCCCAGGTTTTATTGCATGGGTTTTAGGCAGATCTGCTCAGACCACCTAGGCTGCTTTTCTTCCTGACTTATGATTGATATATCATAACATATCCCTCCTGCCCTGGGCTCCCTACTACTTCTTTGTGCCATGATTACAAGACCATATTACAAGGGTTTTCCATTTTTGTAAGTTAATGCTTCTTTTTATCCAGTAATACAACTAGAGGTTGAGTTTAGATGGTTTTGAGATTGCCCAAGTTATTTATTCCATTGAAAGACCCTCTCCTTTAACGAATATTGATTCTCATTATATATGTATATATATGTATGTATGTATGTATATTCTCTATATACTTCATATGAGAAAATGGCATTGGTAAACATGCTAATTACAAGCCAGACTTTGCCTTGGAGCTCTGAAAGTCTAATTTTCTAATGTTACGTTTTGACATGGCTTTGTCAAACACGTGGAAACATCACTTATAATTTTTCAGCCGAATGCAGAGTCCTCATGTTTTACTTGTTAATTCCCAAAATTAATGTAAAGTGTGAACATTCCCAGAATTTGGTCCATTACGGTAAAGCAGCCCATGACAACTGTAGAAAAGGAATAATTAATCACCTAACTAATACTGTCAGTAATAGATGTTTATGAAGATTCAGTCTTCTGCCAAATATTGGGAGTTCTTCCAGTCACCACTCCTTCACTCATTTTTTCTTCTTCATTTCCTTTAGTCTGCCATAAATACGCATTTGTGAAGAAATCAATACTATACATACTATACAGCTAAAATACATCATCTAGACACTGCAGCTCTTTTTTTCTTTTTTCTTTTTCAAAGTGCTGTTGATCTTTATAGCATTTGCTATATATGTCTGATACTGAGGATGTGTAATACAATTACATTTGAAAGTAAATAGATTTTTTTCTGGTAACCTCAGAGAATAATTTTGAGCACTGTTTGGATTACATTACCTGTGACCAACAGCAATGGAAAAGACAAAGGGCTGATATTTTCTTTTGGTGACTATTAAGTTTTCATTTCTTTTTAGTTCTGAGGACTTCTTTCCCCCTGTCTCCCAAGCCATGCATGCTGAAAAAAAAAAACAAACAAAAAAAATTTTGACCTATATGAATAATATTATCAACTATGAAGTTATAGACAAAGACTTTCCAGTGAGTAAATATATGTTCCATCTCTGCACGCTTACTTGATTTCTTGTTCGGGTACAAATGAGAGCTATTAAAAATCATAGTAATGTCCTTTCTAAGGAAAAATTATATTGAATAAATTTAACTCTTGGTTTGGTTTCAAAGGGTTTTCATTTGGGGGGGGGGCTTCTTTTCCCCCCCCCCCCCCACTTCTGCTAAGATTTCTTCTTCACCTATCAGAAACTTGGGAATATCAAAAGAACACAAAGTGCTATGAATTGAGCATAAAAGGATTAGGCATAAAGCTGGCAGGAGATATGACAGGTAAAGGAAGAATGTGGCAGGAGTAGAACATGGAGCCAAACAATAACTGGAACATGAAGTTACCTGTATTATATGAGCAGATTTTTTTATTTATTTATTTTTACTAAATAACCAAAGACCATACATTAAACTGTGGCTCTGCCATCATACACAGGTCTAGCAAGTCTGTTGTTTCTTACCTGAGGGCAACCTGAGAAACATTTTGATTTGGTGGATGACATTCTACTCTACCAGCTATTATGTTAAGAGATGTTACTGCAGCAGTGCTGTCCATGACTTTGAGGCAACAGAAATTACTTCAGTAATTTCTATGCCTGCATATCTCCAAAATCCTTCTGTAGCTGAAGGACACGAGTCTGTTGAAGGTACTTCCTGCAATATCTACTGTACTTCGAAAGGCATTTGATGTGCAACAGATGTGAACATATGAACAGCTATACCTTACTCAGGTGTATCCATATTTATTTCAGATGTTAGGACTAGCCCATGATTTCTTGTCATTTAATGTACCACACTGTCTTTCTAGTCATAGAATCTAATATTTAGGTTTGTTGATTTGTTTGCTTGCTTGCTTGTTTCTTGTTGCTGGAATTGGTGGGATGTATAGGACAAACTGTTTCTACAAAATATTTCCAAACATACAGAAAATAATTTAATCTCAGTGATCTGCATCATGAAAATGCTAATGGAGTTACATTTGATCTAGTGAACTAAGCAGAGAAATTGAAATTTGACCTTAAATCATTCATGACAGTAGCTAATATTGAGAAGAATAGTTCAGAGGTTTAGGAAAACTTCCCTTGGGAATACAACACAGGAAATTTTCTTATCTGATATCTCTCAATGGACTTTTTTCATTACCTTTCTACAGGCAGCTATCAGCATCCAGAAGGCATTTGACAGTCTAATTTGGAGATATAAATGCTGCTATCACGTGACTAATTTTCTTCACCTACTGGTTATGTCTGAAAGCACATTTCAAAAAGTCACGGTGCATGCAAATAACATGACAGACTAAAAGTACTTACAGTATTGTATTTGTATTACATAGATTAAAGCGTAAGAAAGATATGGACCTGTTAGAGCGGGACCAGAGGTGGGCCATGAAGATGATCTGAGGGCTATCCTATGAAGAAAGGCTGAGAGAGCTGGGGATGTTCAGCCTGGAGAAGAGAAGGCTCCGGGGAGACCTCATTGCAGCTTTTCAGTACTTAAGGGGGCTTATAAAAAAGATGGAGAGCAACTTTTTTACACGGGCTTTTTACAAATAATTTTTAATTTACACAAACTTTTTACAATAATAGGACAAGGGGGAATGGTTTTAAACTAAAAGAGGGGAGATTTAGATTAGGTGTTAGGAGGAAATTCATTACTCAGAGAACCCACTGGAACCCCCTGAAACACTGGTTGCCCAGAGAAGCTGTGGATGGAACACCGCCATACTTGGAAATGTTCAAGGCCAGGTTGGATGGGGCCCTGGGCAAACTGATCTAGTGGGTGGCAACCCTGCCCTTGGCAGGGGGGTTGGAACTAGATGATCTTTAAGATCCTTTCCAACCCAAGCCATTCTATGATTCCACACAACAGCGTGCCCTGGCAGCCAGGAGGGCCAACCCTGTCCTGGGAGTGCATCAAGCATGGCACTGCTAGCCGGTCGAGGGAAGTGATTGTCCTGCTCTACTCTGCTCTGGTGCGCCTCACCTCAAGTACTGTGTGTGGTTTTGGGCACCACAGTATAAAAAGAATATAAAACTGTTAGCGAGTATCCAAAGGAGGGCTACAAAGATGGTGAAGGGTCTAGAGGGCAAGATGTATCAGGAGCAGCTGAAGTCACTTGGATTGTTCTGCCTAGAGCAAAGGAGACTGAGGGGAGGCCTCATGGCGGCCTACAGCTTCCTCATGAGGGGAGTGGAGGGGCAGGGGCTGATCTCTTCTCTCTGGTGACCAGTAATAGGACCCGAGGGAATGGCATGAAGCTGTGACAGAGGAGGGTCAGGTTGGATATTAGGAAAAGGTTCTTCACCGAGAGGGTGGTCGGGCACTGGAACAGGCTCCCCAGGGAAGCGGTCATGGCACCGAGCCTGACAGAGTTCAAGAAGCATTTGGACAATGCTCTCAGACACATGGTCTGATTTTTGGGTGGTCCTGTGAAGATCCAGGAGTTGGACTCGATGATCCTTGTGGGTCCCTCCCAACTCAGGATATTCTATGATTCTATGATCATGTTGTAATTTACTGGTAATAAATTATTAGCAAATGTGGCAAAAGAACACTGCTGTTGTATTAAAGAGATTCTAAACTATCTGAATGAGCAAACAAGATTAAGTACTATTGTTTCTATTACATAGAAAAATACTTGCTTTAAGTTGGACTATATAAAAATGCTTTGACATTTTTGTGTATTTATTTTTATTAGCATTCATTAGGATTTTGTCCTTTCCCTTAATGAAAGATCAACACAAAATGCAAATTGAAGAAAGAAAAAAAGGTAGCTATAGTGTTTGCAATTTGTGTCAATAATTGTAAATAATTGCAAAATATGTTGTCTGTGTGATTTGCATATTTTCTGCATTATTCAGGGGACAAAACTGAGAGATCAATGGAATAAAATGGAAGGTTCCCACTGAGCATTCCCAATATTATATAAAACAGATTCACTGATCTGATATACAGAAAAACAAAACTTCAATATTTAACAAGTAGCTGAACAATCATAACAAGAAATAACATTTGAGAATGTATTGATGTCATTACTGAATAATGTGTACCAAACACATTATGTGCATAAAACATATAGTTTCTATTACTTATTACACAAATGCCATCTAACATGTTTTCAGCAGACACTTAAGAGGAACAAGAAAAGAAAAAACAAAGGAAACAAAGAGTTGTATGTCTGTCAGAAAGAGTTATACAGGTAAATTTTTACCTCTATATTAATTTAATAATGCCAATAAACTTGATGTCATTTCTTTTTTTCAAAATGTCAATTCCTGGTGAACAAAATGCTGAAAAAGCTCAATGAATAACAAAAAGCTAATTCATTAACAATAAGGATATAAATTAATTTGTACAAATTTTGAATTGTCATTAATATAAAATATAGTGTGAGGGTTTTTTTGAACTAAAAAAAATAAAAAGTAAAAAGAATTCATTTTAGAATAGAGGATAAGAGAATGTGCCATCATGGAGAGAATGAGTTCCATGAGTCTCTCTCTGCAATGCAGGCAGGACAAATCTTGTTCTGCTATTTCAGGCTGAGAAGGAACTAGGAGTGTGAAAGCCTAACACAGAAAAAAAAAAAAAAAAAAAACACTTTACAGCAGCCATAATAGGACAAGTCTATAACAGGTCCTCATGTTCTCCCTGAATACCACTTGACAAAGTAAAAATATTTTGCTTCTTCTGGGACAACAGTTCAAAATTTTGTGTTTTTAACTATGCCTTACACTCAGTTGAAAGCAATCAGAATCTGTTTCTCATATTCAATGATATATTTAATCCTCATTCCAAAACTGAGAATTTAAAGTATATTTAGATGTAAGGGAAAAGTTCCAGACAGTAAATTCATACAAAAGAAACTTCAGCACTGTAACTACAAACAAAAGTGTGTTTAACCCTCCTCAAATTCCTTAGCTGATTGTATTACCATCTTTTTAAGAAGGAAAGATACTTGATGGTGGCTGAAATGGCAGATGGTACTGTTTTGTGACACATTTTAAGCTTACAGAGGAAGTTTTTTTTTCTACAGTTCTAAAAGTTCATGCTACACTAAAAATCCAGCCATTTCAATAGCTGTAACAATAGTTTCTTGCAACTACTCTTGTACTGTTACGTAAATTCTTGGATACAATAACTGTATAAGGACTCTCAGATTTTCTCAGTGAACAACCATCTCCTGAGAACATTATTGCTGTCTAAAAAAACCATAATATTTGTTCCTATTCTTTTGCTTTAAAGAGCAATAGATTGACATTTTTTTACTCAAAAAAAGAAAACCTTTTCTTTTCCAGACTTTACCTTTATTCTTCCAAATCTTTTATCTCTACAGCACTAACTAGTCCATCTGTTAGATCTGAAAACACAAATATTCAAATCAAGCTATCATATTGAAGCTAATGTGAAGATTTCCCAGGCCTTAGCCTTCTGATATGGACATTTCTGTATGTACTTTTCAAAAAAAAAAAAAAAAAAAAAAAAAAAGGAAAAAAAAAGATTAACACTTTCACTTGCTTTAATTATACTTTGGAATTTGAAATAGTAAATAATATGTTTTCTAGCCAATTTCTAACATTTGCGAAAGATGTAATTCCTGAAATTAAAAGTAAATATAATTTTCTATAGTTTTTAGTATGTGCAAATACTTGCTCTGAATTTTTGGATTTAAATTTTAGTTACCTATAGTTTTCTCAGATCTATTTTTCTTTTTACTGAAGATATACCAGTAATGCACCTAAAATTCACATCAGGTAGAAATCTGAGAAACTCGTCCTTTTTGGCGGTATCAGAATCTGACCCTCTGATGATATTCTTTGGAAATCTGATCAGTATAAACAACTTTTTGAGTTCTAAGTAAAATTCCATTTGTTATCTGACTCACTGAAGTCTGATATCTGCCAAAGTAAGAATGTCTGTCCATTCTTCCCCCACTATCTTTTCATCTGAGAAAAGAGTTTCAAATGCAAAACGTATTTCAATTTGAGATTTGCCATTCGTGTCTTTTATAAACTAGTCAAATACTCCTCCTTACCTCTTCAGACTCTGAAATGGTCAAGAAGAGAGCCACTACAGTCTCTTCAATACCATTTTTTGGCATACCATTTTAATTGTTTGGGGTCCATAATTGACAGCTTTTCCAATATGCTGAAACTTCTTTTAACAGTCTGTTCCACATCAAAACCTGACATTATATTCCTATATACATTTTTGCATTGCCTTTAGAATTTTGCTGCAGATCATGACACTTTGATTAAATTTTATTGTTATTTTTTAAGACATTATTGCTCAACAATATTTGTTAAGTAGCATGTGTAAAGAAGGAAGATGAAAGTGTTTGAGAGTCCTTTATTGTTCCAATGCTGGAAAAACTACTGCCTTTGAAAAGAGAGCAGAAGATTTTTTTTTAAGGCTGTGACTTCCTTGACATACCTGTTTTTAAATTTGTTCTTTCCCTTCTTTGGGATTCTGGGAAGAATGTAGAACTGACCATAAAGCAGAGTTTAAGAACATTTGCCTGGTAGGGATCTAAGTCTAATTCTTCTCAACCATAGGCCTCACAATGCATTTGTGTAGCTTTGATTTTGTTTGTAACATCAAGTCCATGTGCCCTCATGTACCACCCACCACCCAGTACTCTGTAGTGAACTGAAGTCCCACAATTATAAGTACAAGATTAGAATTCTAGTTTGCTATTAGAAAACACCAGGAGAAATGAGGAGCATTCCTGCTGTCCTAAGTTTTTGCGTTAGCGGGAATTTTATAAAACTACCAGATAAATCAAAGAAGCAGTTAGTCTCCCATACCACAGAAGAAAATGCACTCAGAATATCCAGAATCAATAAAATAACAGTTCCTGTCAGCATGATAAGAGGAAAAATCCCTCTCTTAACTCCAGATCTGGAGATCAGTTTAACCATAGGAACATGTTGCAGTACACTAACAGGCTACCTGTATTACCTGATGTATTTTAATTTGATTTACAGGTCATATAAAGCTTACTCCTTTCTGTAAAGTATCTCTAGGTGAGGTTTATTGTCAGGATTTCATAGGAAGATAAATTCTGAATTCCTCCATGCCCTTCACTTCACTTGCATACATAAAGTTGACCATAAGCAGAAATGTAAAGTACAGATATTCATTTATTTTTTCCTTGCAAAGAATGCAAAATGATAGAACATTTTTAGGAAATTTGCATAGAAGCTGCTTGTGTTCGGGGTACTGATTCCCTATTGCTAACTAGTCCAGATCCATCTAAGATTTTATCCCTCTGCAATGGTACTTCAGAAGGATCAGATATCTAAATGCAGACTTGACTTATGTCCCTCACGTGCCAGCTGACCTCACAAACACATAAACACTGCAGTGGACCTAGTTTCTAACATCAAAGTTTTTCAGGTACCTAAAATTCCTCCCCTGTATATACTTCCTGGTGTTTAAGATCTAATTCACCCTGAGGACCATCAGAAGTCATAAAAAAATACATTTTTTTTCTGCCTGTTTTCTATTTACAGGGTCTGATCTGATAGAAGTATGATGAGAATATCTCAACACTGTGCTTCTAAAAAACCAGCACTCTCTTTAAACATATTTTGATGCCTGTTTCTACTCAATTGTTTAGCTTCAGAGTATTTCTGCAGTCTCAAAGACATGATTTCAGTCTCTTTGTCTGAGGGGGTTCAAACAAATATGGCCAGTTTTTCCATATGTCCAAGTGTGAAACCTAGGAAGAAATAAATTCAAAAGTGAGGAAGACTCAGATTTGTAGCTTAGTGTATTCCTTCAGGAGATTCAGCTTTAGTCTTTTCACAATGCATACAGGATTCAAATCTTGAAGAGGAAGAAGTATTTAAGCAGTGCTCCAACCTTTTTTTTTTCATGGTTCTATGTTCAGATGAAGATCACAATTTTAAGCACCTAAATTCTACAGATGTGGTATAGTCTGGATAAGTGCCTAATCTAGATGTTGATTAGCCAGTTTGGCACATTGTGACATAAGGAAAGGACCCTCAGAAATGAAAGGGGCTTTGAAATTAACCTTTGGGGAATAAATCAAAAGGTGTTGTTATTGGAAAATGTAAGTATGGAAGTATGATTTGCTTCCACTCAGTGTTCTAAATCTCATATTCATTAACATTTCTGGGGTTCCTGACTATAATCTGAGAACCTTAATAAAAAAAAAAAATGTTTTCAATAATTTATACCAGGAATGCAGTGCAATAAATTCAAAAATAAATAAAATAAAATGCAATGTTAAATCGAACACAACAAATTGTTTCATTACAAAAAAAAAAAAAATGGAGATGAACAAACCTTTAGAATGAGGGGAGTACAAGAGGAAACTAGAGTGAATATTCAAAAACAAACAAGCAAGCAATCAAACAAAAATATACCTCCCAAGCAAAAATCAGTTTTGACCTTGAAGCTTGACTTAGTTCATATATTCATTTTATTGGAAAAAATAAAAAAGCCATTTTCCCCAAATGCAGAACCAGTTTTTAAAAATATTACTGTCATTTAGGAAGGCATTATTGAGCTTTTCTTATCCTAGGTTAGTTTTATCTAATACAGTATGAAAGCTTATATTAATCAAGATCTTAAGTGAAAGCTTTTTGAACAGAGCTTAGCAGATATTCTCCTAAAACAAATCCTAAAACAGACTCCTTTTTGATTAAAGTGGACATTGATGCAAATTATGTATTATTTATACTGCTGCCTTTTTCCTCAATATCGGGAAATATTGTTTTCATTATAGAATGGAATAGTACAGTTCAGTTGGAAGGGACCTTGAAAGATTATCTAGTCCTACTGCTTTCTCGGAAAATCTTAAATACCCAAGACCCATAGACTTCATATACAAGACCTCTGTCCCATTAGCTTTAGGTCCTATAAATAACTGTTAGATGTTGAAACATTCACACAAAAAAGGCCACACAGTTGTTGCAGATGAGTATCAGCAACCACATTTGTGTTCTATACAAAACTTTATATCCTTCTACATTTCTCTTTGATTTACTTATATTCACTATAAGCTTTCTACTCTGCTAACAGCAAGGAAAGGGAGAAGGGAGAGAAGAGACAGAAAAGGATCTATTGCTGTCTTTTATAATGTCTCAAAATTGCATGCTGAATTAGTAAGATTAGCTCAAAAACAGTTTTTAGAAACTGAAGCTATGTTTGAGCTATATCTGACATTCCCTATTCATATAGCATTTATGTAACAGTTAGAATGTTACTACCATTGCACATTTGCACAAAATCCCATTTTGTACTGACAGCTTTCCCTTCAGTAGAAAACAGAAGATGGCAATGTGCCCTCCCATAGTCTGCCAGAATTTGGTAGACTCAGAATTATGGGTTTTACCCAACTCCAGATGAGAAAGGAATGGAACTGCTTTTTTTACTTCTTGATCATCTTTATCTTATAAGGCTATCTTCTCTAACTTATATGCCTCTCCAACATTGCAGCATTTTGGCAGCATTTTGTGGCAGGCCCATATCCTGTATGCACTGGCTTTTTGTTCCAATGGATTATTTTGCAGAAAAAAAGTTTTAATTCTGGATTTTTATGAAGGTGAGGTAACAAACTTAATAAACTAAAGCAGTTCTGGGCCTGCACAGAAGAAGAGCTGTAAATGCCAACAGATCTTTACATTCAGAGATAGAAGTTCTTAATGTGACTAAGCAACAGCTAAGAAGATGATGGGTGAGAATGAATCATTACTTCAGATTCAGGTTTCTCAGTTATGACTATATTCTCTTCTAGCTACCCAATCCTTTAATTGAAGTGCCCTCCTGCAGAGAGGAAGTTTGCTACTATGCAAGGCAATACTGAGTCTCTATTTTTAATGATTAAAGATAACTTCTGGCTCTAAGTAATGCTGTGTTCCACTTCTGTATGACAAATTAGCTTCTTAAAAATTCTTGGTCTTTGTTTTGGAGATTAAATATTAATTTTGAATATGCTGAAACTGAGGCTTAACTCATTTATCCACATGTTTTTTGAGACATTCTAGAGTAAATAAGGTATCTGCATGGGGTGACAGATATGACTGCAGGAAACTTGTACAATTTTAAGGTTGGATTAGAGACCAGAGAGGTTTTGTACAATGGTATTAGACATATATATGTGACCAACTGATTCAAGCCCTAAGTGTTAAATAATACTTTTCAAGTCTTTTTATCCTGCGTAAAACAGTTCCTTTTATTCCAAAGAACTAATTTAGAGTAAGTCTGTGCTTTAAGGAGGAATGTAGTTCACGTTAAGTGGCTGTTATTTTAGTTCTAAATTGCAATATGAATAAACTATTCCCTGTATAATGTATGATATGGATTTTCTTCTTAAAGTCTTAAATATTGTGACTTTCAGTGCATGTGTGAAAACTGTTGATCCTTGCAAGTGTCATCCTTGCAAGTGTCATTTGTTGATCCTTGCAAGTCATTGCAAGGGCCTAGAGGGGAAGACGTATGAGGAGCGGCTGAGGTCACTTGGCCTGTTCAGCCTGGAGAAGAGGAGGCTGAGGGGAGACCTCATCGCAGTCTACAACTTCCTTGCGAGGGGGAGTGGAGGGCCAGGCGCCGACCTATTCTCCTCAATCACCAGTGATAGAACCCGTGGCAATGGTGTCAAGCTGAGGCAGGGGAGGTTTAGGTTGGACATCAGGAAGAGGTTCTTCACTGAGAGGGTGGTTGCACACTGGAACAGGCTCCCCAGTGAAGTAGTCACTGCACCAAGCCTGTCTGAATTTAAGAGGCATTTGGACTGTGCACTTAGTCACATGGTCTAAAATTTTGGGTAGACCTGTGCAGTGCCAGGAGTTGGACTCGATGGTCCTTATGGGTCCCTTCCAACTCAGGATATTCTGTGATTCTGTGATTCTGTGATTTACTGTTTCTGACTGCTAAATTAGACAAAATAAACTGTTTTAAATAACAATTTAAAAAAAAAATAATTACATTATATTCTTGTGCTGAGGAAATGGTGATTAAAGATAGCACTTTCTTTATCACTTCTTTTCTTCCTAGGGATGCCCCCATTTTGTTTTTTACTTTATACATCCATTTCTTCTTTAACTGTAGGAAAAGAAGAGTTCTCCACAAAGCTTTCTAGTGACCTCTCTCTGCCTAGATGAAAGAATGACATTGACACTAATATGGAACAGTACCTGTTGCAGAAAGTGTTTTGGGACAAGCCTGACAATATAGGAGCTTCAGAAGTATTTTTTTCAGGGGACAATGATTCAAGTCATTATTAGGCAGAGATACAGTTGGTTATTCATGTGACTGGTTTGTGCTTAATAGGACAAAGAGAAAATTCAGTGCTTGGAGAGCTATAAAGTATATGTAGTTTCCTGTTATTATGAATATGTGCCTTTACCACTATTTGATCAATTGAGATCCTATAGATACCTCTAGTGTGGAATATGAAATACTCTGACAGAAGAATACCACTGATTTTAGTGAGCCTGCATGTGGAATTCATCACCATGAGCGCTGAAGGAAAAAAAGCAATGTCTTTATACACTGTAAACCTGAGTAAATACCACCTTTCTAAAATGATAAGTACTTAACTATAATTACATACATTTCTAATGCATTTTTTATCTGCTGTAAACCCTTGTGCAACATTTATATTTTTTTACTTATTGCAAATCTTGGACTGAACTTTTCTCCTTTCTACAGTGTGATAACTTCAAACTCATCCTCAGTGCCTTGCTGATATCAGTTCTGACCCAACAGCATCCTGCTGAATTGCATGAGGCCCTGCAAAGTAGCTTTTATGTTTTAAGGTACAACTACTGTAATCTTTTAAGCTATCTGATAAAATTTTAATCTCTCTGCCCTTCTTTTTTATAAGTCTGCCCAGGAAAGATGCCTTGACAGCATCTTAGTTTGCTTACTTTTCCTGAATCCCTATCTATGCCACGTTTAATCGCTTATCTTCTTCCTCCAGTTTTCTTCCCCCTCCTCCTCACTTCAATCTTTTCTCTCCCTTCAGCTTACTGTGGCTGAAGTCCAGTTTTGCCTTATTCTAATTATTGTGCAGACTATATTCTGTTATTTAAACACACTCTTTGTCTCCTAAAATGCTCCTGTACTTTATCATTAGATTCTCTCAATGTCATCACTACTTGCGTTTTTCCTGTCTTGATTATTTGATCATTGATGACAGAAAGGATGAGCTGCAGTTTATTAGATTTACTCTGTGGACCATGTTGTTGCTAGGTGATAGCCCCTAGCCACTGCTATAAATACTTAATAATCTTAAGATTAAATTTCCTTGTTACTTTTCATTTAAGTAGTGTAAGGCACCTGGACTTCGATGATTTAAAGTGCATTATAAAACTATTTGGATTAAAGGAGTATTCTGATTGGCTGCTAGATTAATGTTAAGGGATGGATTAATTTATATGAAGCACACAGCTCTGCACTGCTGTTCAGTATTTCAAACCGCTAACCTCATCTGATTTCAATAGTTTGACATGTGATTTTTTTCAGAATAGAACCGTTAAGGGGAAATAAGGCACAACTAAGCAGGCTATTTAGTAGCCTGAGAAGGATTGAATGTATGAGACTGTGCTCAGTTGTATCATTGTCTTATGTTAATCTCATTCCTTATCTCAACTGCTGCTTAGTATTCATTTAAAATTAACTTCATGATGCTAATTAACCAGTGCATAATCTTCACAATATTCCTTACCATGGATGTATACATGAGTGTATTTCGGTAGTTGTTATGAGAGTGCCTACATGAAGTCATAGTCATTTTAGTCTCTGAATTGTTTTGTAATTAGGAAGAGAGTTATCCACTATAAATGAAGACTTTTACCAGAAACTGGAATCAGAATGGAAAGTTGTATATGCTGATCTAAGCTAGATAAAAAAAGTGAGCAAATAATGATTTTTCTATCACTTCAATACTTGCAGGTCATGAACCTAAACTTCAGCTAATCAATAGTGAAGGTTATATATATTTTATATCTAATTACTCTTAGCTCATTTCATCCTCTCTAATTTACTGTTTTATCTGTTGACTCCTTCTGATTGATTTCATTAATAAAACCTAACACTACAGTGGTATTTCATACTTTTTATTCTTTATATCTGCTGTTAGATTATATTAGCTTTTCAATGGTTCAGCTTATTCTGTCTCATTTCTGTCATCATCAGGAAATCCTAGGCTTTTTCTTTCCTGAACTTTTTGACATTCTTTCTTTGTCATTTCTTTCCCGTGACTTACCTCTTCATCAGGGCAGAAAACATGTTTTGTCTATCACATAGAAAGCAGAGTACAAGTATACAAATATGTAATATAATGTAAACAATTCTTTTTCCCAAAATGGATATTTTAAAGGAGAAAAGAAGCTGGGAGACCGAAATCTGCAGAAACTTGTTTTCCACATTTTCCAGCATATTTTCCCCTAACAAAGGTTACAGTATTGTCTAAAATTGCCAAAGCTACTATAAGCTAATATAAGTGATTAAGTCTTCCATTTCCTCACTTTCTGGAACATTCATAACTGGAGGGATATTTGTGGAACTGTTTCCAAAGCAGTCAGTCATTGTCTGGGACCATTACTTACAAATCCATCATGAGAAAAATTTCATCTATTTTTGTTTTAATTGGGGCAGCTTAACTGATACTATCTTTTTGTCTTGCAGAAATGTCATGGCCAAGAGGATGAGACTCAGCTGCACTCAGAGACCTCAAACTCAGAATTAGATTCTAAAATAAGCTTTGAAATATTTGAATCCAAGATATGAGAACTGTCACAGTGTAGGTTTTGCAAAGTAGTTAGTCTGAAAAGACTAATACTTCTTTTCTGATTTTTATGACCTTCTAAATGAAAATCTCCTTCAAAAAGTTTCACTGCTGCTATCAAAATATGATTTGCCTGTAGCTGAATTCATGGTCTAATTTAGAATATATCCTATTTTGTTTCTAAAATATCTGAAAGGAGTTTGTATTTCACATTGCTTCCAATTATGTAATTACAGTTGATGGGCAGAAATGAAAGTAAACAATGCAAGGATGAAAATTATTCTGAGAACAGCAGACGTGCCTATTCTGTGATATTCAATTCTGATTGCAAAACATTCATAACTGTCTGGGAATAAATTCTTATTTTAAATATCTTGATCCCAGATCATAAAAAAAATGAAGAAAGATAGCTCGATTATCCATCTTGGAATTTTTCAGTTGCCTTCCAGTTCATAACATTTTGATTCTGGTGAAATTCTAGATAATATGTTCAAAATATGAATGCTCATCAGAACATAGTTCTCAGAGTGAATTTTTAGAAAAATGAAAATAGCCATGGATTCATTTTTCTCACAACAATCCATAGTTATAATCCATAGTGTTATTCATGGGTACTCAGGGTCATTTGTGTCACTGAAAGTAACTTCAAGGATGTTTTTCTTCCAAAGAAGAGTATGCAATTAGATTGTTTCTACTGAGGTTTTTGGTGTGTGTTATTGCAGTACAACTGAGTCAATTCTTTCTAGGTCCCACTCTGTGGAAATAGAAATCTGTACTCCATATCTTGACTTTTCTGTTATTTTAGTTCCTCCTACTTTTTCTTCAGTAAACTGTCTCTTTCTGAAATAATTTCCATTTTCTTTTCTTTTTCTTACCTGAAATTCTTTCATTCCTTTTCCCATTCTTGTCTTCTTTCATTCAGAGTAATTCAAACCTGAGGTTTTTACTATGTAAGTTCAATACATAGCTACCAACACATTTGCGCATGCACAATGAAATTACAAATTCTGTTACCTCAGAAATACCTTGACAAATTATTTTTCTTCTCAAATATCTGTGTATGTATTAACAGAATTGTCTTGAATTCATGATGAATTTGTTTATTATCTTGAATGGATTATACATGTTCAATGTCTAAATAATGAACATTCTTATGCTTTTCTTATAAAAGAATTCTTACCATATGATGTCGTCCTGGGGAGACAGGGACAGAAGTTGCTCAGGGTCTCACTGGGCATCAATCAGTGGGTGGTGAGCAATTGTATTGTGCATCACTTGCTTTGTATATTCTTTTATCATAATTATTATGGTTATTTTCCCTTCCTTTTCTGTCGTGTTAAGCTGTCTTTATCTCAAGCCACAGGTTTTACCTTTTTTTTCTGATTCTCTCTCCCATTCCACTGTTGGGGGTGGGGAAGTGAGCAAACAGCTGTGTGGTGCTTAGCTGCCTGCTGGATTAGACCACAACAAGAGACTATCTTCATATTGTTTCTGTGGACTGTTAATTGCTCTTGATTTACTTTTAGATATTTGTCATTGTTTTCAATGAGGAAAAGATCAAGCACGTTTTGCTCAGGTCTTTGCTCTTTAGCTTAAATCCTTCCTTCTAACTCTGTCAGTACAGAGCAACTGTAAAATAAACACATTTTAAGGACCACTATGTTGGTACAGGAAAGTAAAGTAGCCTTTTATTCTAAATGATAAATGGTCCTCATGTCTGTTATTTCTTCCAGACCCCTCACTTCAAAGTTATCTATTTTTTCCCTCCTACTTTGTCCTCTGTCCTTGCTTTAGTCCACTTAAGGGCTTTTGAAATATTACTGAAATATTACTTTACTGAATATGTTATTAAAAAATATTGTATAAATAGTATTCTTTCCTGCTAGGGTATGTCCAGAGAAATGAGGAAGTCCCTAAGCAATAAATACTGTGGATATTTAAGGGATGGTACTAAATACTGTGGATGAAATCAACACAAACCCACAGAGACAAAATCAAGTCTGGCCAATTTTAATGGGCTACATTGGGGCAAGAAGCTGGCTCATTTAAAACAGAAAAAAATCTGTATATTAGTATTTTCATAGTAACAACATTGTATATTCAACATGCAGCAAGGATAAGAAAGACAACGGAGAGAAAAAAGAGATTGCAAAAAGAGGAGAAAATTGATCAATTTAGAAGAGTTAATGGGAAGTTTTCCTCTGAGGTCAGCTTGCTCTGAGTTAAGAGACATAAAATGCAGAAGAAAATGTTCAAAAGCATAAATGGTCTTCAGAGGCCCAGACACAAACGAATTAGTTAGAGTTCCCACCAAATGAGTCATTTAGGTAAGAAGTTTAGCTTTACTCGAGTTATTACAAAATGGTTAATCCTCACTAAGTGTGCAAATGTAGAAAAGTAAAATTATAGAAACAAACAAACAAACAAACAAACAAAAACTGGAAGACTGGAAATAAAGACAAATGAATGAAATTCAGAACTTAGTACAGCATAGCAATACAGTGAACCGAGATATGTGGGAGAAGCATGTAAGATAGAGAAAAAAATCTCCCCAAAATGAAGAAAAGGTGGGAAAAATATGTGTTACAGTTTAACACTGCAGGCAACTAAGTAACACACAGCTGCTCGCTCACTCTCACCGGGTCGGATGGGGGAGAGAATCGGAAAGGTAAAAGTGCAAGAACTCGTGGGGTGAGACAAAGACAGTTTACCAGGTAAAGCAAAAGCTGTGTGTGCAAGCAAAGCAAAACAAGGAATTCACTCGCTACTTCCCATCGGCAGGCAGGTGTTCTGCCACCTCCAAGAAAGCAGGGCTCATCACACGTAGCAGTTTCTTGAGAAGACAAACGCCATCACTCTGAACGTTCCCCCCCTTCTTCCTTCTTTACCCCATCATACCATATGGTATGGGACATCCCTTTGGTCAGCCTGGGTCAGCTGTCCTGGCTGTGTCCCCTCCCAGCTCCTTGTGCACCCCCAGCCTCCTCGCTGGCAGGGCAGCATGAGAAGCTGAAAAGTCCTTGGCTCTGTGTAAGCACTGCTCTGCAACACCTAAAGCATTGATGTGTTATCACCACTATTGTCATCAAAAATCCAAAACACAGCATTGCATGAGCCTCTGTGAAGAAAATTAACTCTATCCCAGCCAAAATATGGCATAAAAAAAATCTCCATATTTTTATTCTGGTTTATAAAAGACAAGACTGAGAAATTATTTTGTTATGATGTATAAGAACTTATATTTTGGCAAAATAATAACTGTTAAGGGATTCTTAATCTAAGAGATTAATACACTAAAAAAGCATATAATAAAATAAATAATAAAATAAAATAGCATAAAATACACTATAAAAGCCACAGCCATTCAAATAAGAAATCTGGCAGAATTCTTTAACATTGATAATATTTTATCTTTGGAAAAATTTACAAAGAGAAGTACTGATTTTTCTGTGTCTTGAAGTTTCTATATATTTGTATATCATGTATCCTGTCATTCAACGTGATTTATTAGTCTCACTACAGTGTAACTGGGTAATATTCAAGGGCTTGTCTTAACTTAAAGGTCAGGCAAGATGATCTAGTAATCATAAATATACATATATATCTAGTCAGAAGAAAGCTTACAAAAATTACCACATCGTAGTAAAGAAAGTAGTTACATAAACACAAGAAATAAAATACATTTTAAATAAATAAACAAGACAACAACAAAAAAGCAGAAAATAAATAAAGCAGTTGTGATAAGGCAGAAACATAACAAAAATCATATCCATTGCATAATGCTTGTTGTTTTCTATCAGGGATTAGATCCCACTGTACTAGATGCTGCAAAAAGAAATAACACAAGGATAGAGCCTGTCCCAAATGGCTCATACACTAAACCACTGACAAAACACAACCACCGAACAATCAGGGTCTGCAGGGGAAGATAAGGGTCTGGGCAGGAATGTGTGCATAAATTAGATGTGACAGTGGTTCAACAGTCATACATGGCCATTGTCCAATGACAACAGATAACAATTATTTATAGGAATATTTTGTTACATATTTTCTTTTATATTTAAGGCAACCAGTTTAATTGTATTTGTCTTTATCACATGGCATGCAAAAATAAAATTTCATAGTCATTTCTACCTATCATTTTCAGGCTTAATAATGTAAATTAACATTCACAAATTGAAGAATGACCTTCATTTCCACCAATAGATTTCCCCCTGTCGTTTCTTTAAAGTTTCAAGTTCAGGAAATCTACAGATCTACTTCCCTAGATTTACTGACCACTAGTTAGCAATTCAAACCCTTACCTGTGACAGGCCAATTTGATAACTAACCTCTGCATTTGTTATTCATATTCTCACTACATTTATAATCATGTCAGTTTCAAAGCCATCTCTCTAATATGTCAAAATGCTTTACCTCAAATATGCAATATAATCTAATAATAATGGGAACTGCTCTTGGTGAGGTCAACTTTTCACCAGGGAACATGACAGAAGAGAGACAAAACTTCAGAACAACATTTTCATTATATAGCTTTAAAGTTACTCTGAATAGATTTATAGTAGCTAAGCAGAGTGAAGGATGAGAAGCTATAAAGCTGTAGCAATTAATATAATAATATTCATTAATGACTTAAGAATTGTTTTTGTCTCTCTAATAACTATACCATGATCTGACAAACCTTCTGGCATTTTGCCTTGGGATTTATTTAGGAATGAATATAGTTATTACCTCATAAACAGGTAGAAAGCATTCTTAGCCCATTGCCAAGCAAATAACATGCTCAAGGGAAAATTTCAGATAGAAAACAGAAATCTAATAATCTCAGCATGTACCTGCCTCATCCACTGTTTTACCTGCTAGGTAGATTATTATTTTGATAAAAAGTTTTACTAATAAGCAGTAATAAAACTGTTTCCTATTCCTGCCATTCATGGTATGACATCAGTGTCAGACTGAAGAGTATATTTATTCAAGCAGAAACTGTATATGACTGTAGAAAACAGTCTCTTTCTTATCCCCATTTTCCCCATATTTATTGCAATATATCAGGATGCATCCACAGGCTATGTATAAAACCAGTGAAGCCAGAAAGAATTCACAAGGCCTCAGAACTGTTATTATTGAAACTATACAGAGTCACTGTCTCTGATAGTTTGGAAGGATGTAGTATTGGTTTAAATACATATTTTTATTTTAAATAATAATGATTTAAATGTGTTGCAGTTATTTCAGATATCAGTGATAAAAAACAGTGATAATGTTTCCCAGATTAATTGTGTATGCTAATCATGAAATACTGTAAATTACTGTAATATTCAGCACTATATTTAATTAAAAATCATGCTATATAATTAAAATATTTATCACTTTTTTTAAAGCCACAAGCATTGTTATTCAGATTTTCGATTAGATTAAAATGCTCTGTTTCATCATAGCGTATTTGTAGAAAATAATCACAGCTCTATTAAATTTTTATTCCTCTACATACAAGATCACCATTAACTTCTTTATTCTGGGAGATTAGCATGCTTTATTGTTTTTATGTTATAAGAATATTAGGGCATTAGGGCCAAGGAAGTATTTAGATTCATATTGCTTCTCTACATAAGATGAACACGGATGATATCACCAAGTAGAGAATGTAAGTCCTTAATATAAATTCTTGGCTGACTCTTTGTAAGAAAAATTTCTAGGATTGGCATACAAAATAAGTTTTATGGTGAAGCTTCTTAAATTCTGAGGTAGCATTTCTTATTTTAATTCTTAGAACTCCTGAAAATCCTGAAATTCTTAGAACTCCTGAAAAATGTTTTTTTTTTTTTCATTTGTTTTCATCCACTGAAGTGGTATTTTAATAAAATCTATGTTACATTATCTCTTTAGAAACACAGAAAACGTATGTATGGTGAAGGAATCTCATTCTTAATCCATGTAGTTCAGATGGTAAGAGCCTTCACCCTGCTTTTGGTTCACTTTTCTCCTTCTCTTTGCAAGGAGGAATAGTCAGCATGAAATAGGGGATTTTCCTTTCTTCCTTAACACATGCATTTTCACATCCACTCAAAGATTAGCAAACAATCAAAAGCACAAAAAGTGAAGAACTGCTGTGATGAAATTGTCATAAACATTTGGAAGCTGATACTCCTTCCCCCCTTCCTTCTCTGAAAATCCCTTTGAGAACTTACATTCTAGGTCACCTCTTTAACATGGAGAAGTACTGAAATGTAGTAATGATCCACAGAAAATAGACAGCTACAGAAATTACTGAAGAACAATAGATTTAACTATGACCTTGTTAAAATAAATTGTTTCTTTCATGGATTGAAAGTATGTTGTCTGCTGGTGACTATAGATTAAAGATAATAAAAATTGATTTTCCCATTTTTTGCATTTTAAGTAGTGTCATTAACATCTCTAGGACAACCTGAATGGGAAAGGTAAGCTAGATTTGTCCTCAATTTATTTTCTTTCCTGACTTATTTTAATGCAAACATCTTTGAAAACTTTGTATAAGCACTTCAAAAATTTAAACAGAACCTCAAGAGAGGATGTGTAATTTTCAGTTCACTGAACCAGAGAATAGTTTCTGTATGTCTCTCAAAGCTGTTTCAGTGTTGTCATTGCTTCCACCTACAAAAGAAACAGTGACGACTCGAAGTTGGAAACAAGAATAAATAAGCAAATACCTTCATAAAGGAATGCTTTCAGAATGCACTAGTTCAACATTTTCCTGTGTTCTAGAAAGTTTTATGCACAGTAAATAACTGGAACTCTAATTTCACTATCTGAAATACACTGATTATCTTTCAATATATTTAATCACTGATACAACAACAATCAGACAATCTGATTTCAGTCTTAAACTTTTCCATTAAAGAACCAAGCAGAATAAACACCATAAATTAAAATCAGGCTCAAGCTGCAGTTTCCAAGACTACATAAATTAATGATGTATCTAAGGAAGCTGTAGTTTCGATGACTACTTGTGTGTATGCTTTCAAATAAGAATACAAACAGACATTTTTTTCCTTAGAGAATAAGCTCTTTTAAAATCTGTTTTACTGACCTGAAGGCTGCACACATCCTGAAAGATGTTTTTATGAAAATTACATTAAAGAGGAGCTTATATTTCAAGAAAATTATACTTTGACCACAAATTACTGACTAGCTGCAGTTATACTTGACTAAATCAAATTTGAAGCTTATTTTCCCTAAATAAGAAATTCTTGGCAGTGCTGTTGGGGGGGGGGGGTAAAATTAACCCTTTGAGTTATATATCCTACAAAAGTTTGAAATGATTCTGTTTTTCATATATCCTGTACATACTGTGAATGAGCATGATTTCAGACACTAATTCAGAGTAACTAGTCAGGACTCTATATTCATTAATGCCATATGCATATTGCACACACACACACACACATACACATATACTTGCATAATTGCCCATATGTTATGTAGAAATTCAGGAAGTATTTCCTGAGTGTTAGGCTCATTCACATCAGAAAATTCAGTGAAAATTCATTACATTAACAAATGTAGCAAAGGAACTCATTTAAGAAGACTTGTGACAGTTCCCATATTATCTCTAAGGAATAGTTTGCTGGAAGACTACTTCTTTTTGTTGGAAATTGTTACTAATAATCATAGTATTTCTAAAATGCTTAACCAGTATTTTTTAGCAGTCCCATAGAATTTTATTCCTACATAAGTATTAGATCCATGATAACAGTTATAGATAACCAAACTAAAACCTCCGTAGTAAAAGATCCACAAAATGTCAACTTGTTGTTAAACTTGAGCTAGTCCAGCAGGGAGCTAGCAAGCTGGCCAGGTGCTGGAGCACTTGGTCTGTGGCTGAGAGAGCCAGGCTCATTCAGCCTGAAAAAGAAAAGGCTTCAGGGGTGCACAAGAGCAGCCCCCCAGCAACTATGGGGAGGTCATCAAGAAGATAAAGCCAGGCTTTTCACAGTGGTGCATGACAGCAGGATAAGGTGTAAGTTAAAATAAGAGTAGGTCAGAGGGATATAAGAAAAAAATGTTGTGAGGATATTTAATATTGGAGCTGATTTCCAATTGATGCTGGTATCTCCTTTCTTGGAGGTTTTCAAGTCATGGAGAAAGTCAGAAACCTGGTCTGAAATCATTGTTGTTGCTGCTTAGAGCAGGAGATTGGATTAAAGACCTCCTAAGGTACCTTTTGAACTCTTGTATACTATAAACTTTCTGCTCCACAACTTGATGCACCTGCCAGTGCAATTCAAAATGTAATTATTCTTTCATCAAACTCATACAGTATGTAAGTGGCAGATCATTCTCTTCTTTTTTAGATAATTCTTTTAAGAGAATGTAATGTCTTCTCATCCTCTCATTGCATGTAGATATTTTAGATTACCTTTTTTCTGTGTGTGTTAACATTTATATTTTCAAGATTAATTTCATTTTTTATGCCATATGAATATTTCAAACATCTGTTTACTTCTTTCCATTATTTTTCACACTGCTATACAAAAAAAATTTAAATGAAGTTCCTCTTGGTACAAAGGGTTGAGATAATAAGTTTTCAACATATCAGGTGACCAGTGAAAGAACATTACTGTCTCTTTGGGGAACTTTGCCATACAAATATATTCCTACTGAAAAAGGGAGTAAATAGCAAAATGGGAAATTTTGCTAGAGAGTCCAAATACTTGAGATTAAAAAAAAAATCAATATTGGCTGCAAATTGTTACACAATGTTTTGTGATAGGAGTGGCTGTGCAATAAGGCAGCAAGTGAAATAATTTCAATAGATTGAAAACAATGCACAGTCAAAAACAATTGCTGAGACTGTGAGGGAAATTATCTGATCCTACTCAGTAAAGATATCCTACATTATTATAAGCAGCTATACAAAAATATCAGATTTATGGCAATGGCAATGAAAAGGAGAGAATGTAAAGTATTATTAGAAAAAGAATACAGAAAACCCACAATATTTAATTATGCTGTTGTATAAATCCATGGTACACCCACATCCTGAGTGCTTCATGCTGTTCTAATCATACCATCTCAGAAAGGTAGACTCTGTGAAGTACAAAGAAAGATGACAGGGATGATCAAAGACATGGAACAGTTTTCATATGAGGAAAGACTTAATAAACTAGGACTCTTCAGCCTGCAAAACAGCAAGGGATAGATGTGGTCGAATTGCACAGCATAGTGAAGGGCATGAAGAAATTGATTAAGGAACAATTATTCACTCTCTTTCAGAGTCCAGGAAATAGGAACATCCAATGAAATTATCAGGCAAAAGGAAGTACATTTCCACACAGGGTATAATTAAATTGTGGATCTCATTACTATAAAGTGCTGTGAAGACCAAAAGTATAAGTAGGTTCAATATGTGATTAAGTAATTTAGTGAAAAGTCTATCAAGCTCTATAAAATATGAGGAAGCAGATTTAACCTCTCGGTCAGGAAAGATGGCTAAAGGACACAAACCTATACCACCACTACCCTGTCTTTAAGTTTGTTCTCGAAACACCTTCTTACTGCTGCTGTGTTCCACACTGCCTTAGACATCCCTTTAGTGCCTTCACTCTATTTAGCTGTGTTTCCTTTCAAAACACTCATTAATACCAGTCCAGCACTGGAAAACTCACCCTTTGCTGGGTATTGATAATTTTGTTGTGTGGGCTTTAAGCCACTTTTTAAGGCAGTTTAAGTAATTTGAATATTAATTGTAGATATTGATTATAGGTTTCTGATTGCATTCAGCCCTTTCTCATTTCTCATTTTGATATTCAAGGTGTTAAAATCAAAATCTTGAAGGCAAAACATAACAATGAATGGCAATCTACAGTTCACCTGATCTGATAATGCAAAAACTGGGAAACAATGAAACAAGCAGGAAGCTGATGTAAAACAGATACTTTCTTTCCAGAAATCGTTGCCACAGAAAGTTTTGAAAACAGAGGGCACCAGAAAATTCAAAAAGGGATTAGAAAAGTTGGTAGATAAGAGTATTATAAGTGGATATTACGAGCTATAGTCTTGAATGCAGTCTGAAGCATCACTCATACACAAGTCACAGGCACTGAGGGAATGCAAGGGAAATGAAAAGCAAACAATGGCTAGCATGTCATACTGCTATGGTGACAGAAAACTAAGCTGAAAATACCAATGGTTTTATCCAGTTGGACATTTTACACTGTTATTCCAAGTGGGACAGTTCATGATACTGTGTCATATTACAACTTTTTAATACTGAACAGTATTTTGCAGTAAGTGACTGGTATAAAACCTGGCAGAGGTAGGGAGATTCCAGAAACTAGTTTTATCACTCCAGAACTAAGAGGGATTTTGGTCTGATGTCCAGAAATGGTCCAGAAAACAGCATCTAAGTTATCTTACTATCATTTTTATTCTGTGAGGTTGACCATAACAATATAATTATTGCTACGGAAGTTTATTATAATGTATGAATTTGTGTTATTTGAGTGCGGAAACTATTTCACTTCCTCTTTTCCTGATTTTCATCTCTCCATTTCCTGCAAGACAGACTTTGTGTAGGAGGAGTAGAATCAAACATGGAAGTAATATCTATAGTAACAAAACCTTACTTGATACATCCTGAAAAGGCACATGAAATCTCATGAGTGTCTCCAAGTGCTTGTGACAGAGTTGAGAGGAGTATCGAAACTGGATATGTATTAATAATAAAACCACAGGGCTACAAAATCAGCGTGACAAATTTCAGTTCATCTCTTGTCACCAAGAAACAGCTACATAATTTCTGGGAAATGTCTGTCCAACTTGGTTCTGCAAGATTTCCATGGATTGCATTCTACATTTCCTTAGAAAAACTATATATTTCTTCTTACTAGGTAATCAAAGTCTATCACTAGACCCTATCTGGAATAAAGGTCAACCCGGGCCTAAGAGAGCTAACAAGGCTGTTAGGGATACTGTATGAGGCTACTTGGTTTGGAAAGACTGTCCCTAGATGAGATTGAAAGGGATTCAATATGAAAACGTATGAATTTGCTTTCTGCTGATGCATCAACAGAACAGTATCACAAAGAGAGAAATGATGTAAAACACAAAGCACAGAAAAAATATAGGCTATTTTTTTTAAACTATTTTTGAACATTGGCTGAAACATAAAATTTATAAACATGAAGTCAGTGTTTCCAGTTTTCAGGAATGTAAGGATTTCATTCAGCTTTTTATTTTCTTTTTGGATCATATTTATCAGAAATATATTTTTTTCAGATAACAGAAAAGCAGGTGCCAAAACTTCACAGTTGCCCAGCATAAATGTTTTTCTTAATGTTTCATGGCTAATACTCAAGAGTAAAACTAATGTGTCTTTCTGCTGATGCCTTCACATGGATTTACATACATTAACACCTTATTGAAATGAGCATATAAGTGTCTGTCACACAGAACTATAAATCTTGCCAAGTATTTGACACCAGACCTAACCTGTAGTCATGTTTTTTGAAATAAGGTTAACACTGTGTCTCTGCACATTTATAGCAACGCTGAGGTCTGATTGCTACATTGCTACATTGCAATACATGTGTATTAGCAGCAGCCAATAGCTAATAACAGGTACTTGAAGAAAAGCATAAGATCACAGGATAATTTAGTTTGGAAAGGGCTTCAGGAGGTCTCTAGTCTAACCCCTGTTCAGAGCAGGACCAGTTCTGAGGTCACACAAAATTGCTCTGCTGGGTTTTGAGAACGCTCAAGGACTGAGACCGGACAACCTCTCTGGGAGGCCTTATCCACAGCTGAAATCTTCCATTGAGGGAAAAAGGCTCTCCTTACATCCAAACTGAACCTCTCTTTTTTTCATTCCTATTCCAACTTCATATTTCTTTTCCTTACCTGATGATTCATATTAATACAAACTGAAGAAAGCATGGAGAAAGCAGCTGATAGTTTATTTGAGTTTCCAGAAGTATTTATCAAGGTTCCTTACCGAACAATTCTAGAGACACTGAGAGGGTATAAGACAGAACACTAACACTTAGTTAAACTTCCGATGTTTTTGCCACAGGATGTGAAGTATATATGGTACAAAAAGAGACTGGATAAATTTATGGAAATCTATTGAGGGTTATTTTACACAAAGATACTACCTCTAAAGCAGTTAGTACCTAAAATAAAGAGTATTGCATGCTCAGAGAGGAAAAATATCATTACATGTTTATTCTAGTTTTGTTCTCTTCCCTAGTTTTACATTATTGACCAGTGTTGGAGACAGGATATTGAGCTGGAGTACAGCAAGACAGTCATATAATTATGAAATTGCTAAATTATCCATTTCACTACTGGGTACTGATCATCTGATCATCCTCAGTTCATTCTTGGGGTCGCCTTCAGAATGAATGTGCTGTTTATTCCTTCTGCAAAAGAAATAATAGGTGTGGCTTTTGGAGTAACTGAGCCTACATTTGCCTCTAACAGGCAGGATCTTTTTTTGTTCCTAACTTCCCCAGAACTTATACTGCTCCTTCAGCTTAGTCTTCACTCTTAAACAATCTACACACTCATCTGCCACACCCTACATCAAGCAGTCCATATTTACAGCATCATGCTATAAAATGCCATATCAGGTAGGCTATGAAACTATAATTACATTATAATCTTATATAAGAATAATTACATTATTATACATATACTTTACATATTATACATACATACATACTTACATACACTATACATATTATGCATATAATTATACATATAATTACATTATTATAATAATTACATTATTATGAGGATTAATTACATTACAATATTATGGTCACAGGTCCAATACATAGAGAAGACTTGATCAAATGCTAGACCACGTGGATGTGCTATGCTCTTCCTGATGTAATTATCCCTGAGCTATATGGAGGTGAACCACACTGTACACTCCAAATGTAAACCACGTGGATCTCTTGGCTGGCCCAGGAGAGCAATTATTATTCTTTTTACATGAGTTTAATCTGGAATTACAAAATGCACAATGCATCCACAAGCAGGTAGGCATCTGGCACCACCTACATGTACTTGTTTGCTTAGTTTTTTTTCCTACCCCTTCTGCTAATACTACATTAACTTCTCTTGGGCTTGCATCCAAGTCCCAAGTTACGTGCTTGTGTAAACCGCAGAACTGCTATTTATGATGACCATGAAGGAGAGAGAAAAGAGTGGATATGCCAAATCTTAGAAAAAACAAGGAATTTTGTTAGCAATGGAAGGATATTTTTTTTTTCCTTCACCAAAGCTTTATTTTACATTTGTGAGAGCCACTTGTCACTTGACTGTTACTGAAGAATCTTCAAGAATGCTTAACAAAAGTGTCTTTAAGCACTCAAACTCAACCTGGAAATGAATGTTAATTAAAAGCACTTAAAAATTGCTTTGTACAACAAAAGCATTTCCTTTGCCGTGTTACAGCCCTTGATATTCAAAAATGCACATCAAAATAACACAGACACTTCAATTAGCTCTGAAAGCTTTCCTAAATTGTTAGAATGTGGATATTGGTTTACAGATTTGCACCAGATATTTAAATGTCAGAAGCATAACTCTGAATTCAGACATATGATGAACAATTTTCCGCTAATGTGTAAACTATAGAAGTGACACAGGGTTTAAATACTCAGGGTTTCTTTTTCTTCTTTTTTTTTTCTCACCAAGCACTTTCTATTGCCATTTTCAACATTATCTGAGCGTAAGAAGTAGTGATTAGTTTGCATTTGTGGTCATAAAAGAAATGGCTGCTACAATCTTACTTATATGTGCCAGTTTTATGTATATTCATTCTACAAGTCAAGGATCTCAATCACTACAAATTCAGAATTAATTTCATTTTATTTCTCTGTCAAATTGCTACCATAAGAGAAGCAACTGTGATAGAACCCAGCTAAATTAAAATGGCTTTTCTCTGCCTTTTCAGTTACTCTTACAATGACAAATGTAAAAAACTTTTTTTTTTTTTTGTCATATCCAAGTTTTATAGTTGGTGTCAACAGATTCAGGACTTATCCTTGCTTCTGCAACCACAGCCCCACTATCTAAGATGTCTCTGTAAAATTATCATTCCAGTCTGTACTATGATGCAAACAAAAAGAATAGTCTTTGTCACATTGAGAGTTGTGAGAAGGAATGATTCCCAGTCCATAAGATTTTTGAGAAAATAAGCTCCGTCACATGATGAGTCTGAAATGGATTAACTGTTCTGTGGCATGGTCAAAAACAGTCTTCAAGGCAGCCTTGGAACTGGACTGGAGGCAGCACTAGCTCCATTCTTTCTTGTTCCGGGAGGCTGAACCCAGCAAATTAGAGAACTTCTCCCAAGACAAAGAAGTAAGTGTGAGATCCACAGAGCAGACACCTCCCCGGATGCACTGTTTCCCTTCCTCCTACCTCAAGCAGGACTGTTAACATCAAATATTCATTCTATGCTAGCACATCATGAGAATCTGCTCTGATGCAGCAAGGTTATCTGGAAAGAGCATGTTTCTCCCCAATTAATCCACTTGTTTGAAGAGTAAATGAGGTTTACACCACTCCTCCTACATGAACTTTCATACAGAAGGCAGATGTACAATGTCACCAGCATCCCGCTCATCTTCTGTAAAGCTCACCAGTATGCCCAGGCAGTGTGTACACTAACTTGCTCTCTTTTTCATATGCTGCCACATCATCCTTTTGGAATGGCAATATTAAATACAAAATAAAAATAAATAAATAAACCATAAAATGGAGATTATTTTTCTGTTTTGTCTTGTGTTCACAGGGAAAATCCAGGGACAAAAATGTTAGATAATTTGAATATGTACCCATGTACCCATCTAGGAACGTCCCCCTCAGAATTAAAATCTTATTTAAATATACACATATTTTGCTTGCTTGTTTTGTTTTCCTCTGAATGAGCCATTTCCGAGTCTGAACAGGAAATTTGGGAAGCAGGAGAGGAAAAACGTATCTGTACAAAGCAAACCAAATCTGTCAAGCACTGGCAAAATGACATCTCGGAAAGAAATTGGGAGCAAGACCCTGCTGTAGAACAGAATTGTTCTTCAGAGGGTTCCACAGAAAACAGTAGAAACCCTGTCTGAATATAGCTTCATGGTATTTGTTAAGGGACATTAGGCCACTACTTCCAACAGCACCAACCCAGGCCCCTCCTGCCCAGCTGCTGGGGCCCAACTTGGTGCCTGAGGACCTGGCGTCTCTGCCCAGGATGAGGGACATGGCTGACACCCTCTCTTTTGCAGGTTCAACCAGTGGTGGAGCTGAGCACATCTCAGAGATACACATGGGACATGGCCGGTCACACAGACTGCCACAGACAAGGCACTGCCTTCCACAGCACCAACACAAAAAACAGACTCACATAAAACAAGCACAGCCCAGACCCCTTCCTCTGTATCAGCTGGCAGAGACAGAAGGCGCAAGTGAAAGCACGCGTTCAACACTCTCCAGGTTCACAAGCACATGCATGTTTCCAGATTCCCCACGTACCAGCACAGCCCCTCTGTCTGCGCGGTATTGGTGCCAGGATCCCAGCCCTGTGGGTAAGAACCCACCCCATGGGCCTCCCACTCGCCAGCTGGTCCAGTTCGGTGCTTGCAGCACCGGGGAGATGCAGGTTTGGGGAGATGCAGTCACTCACTCCCCCAGCAGCTGGCACCAAGCACCAGCTGTTTTTTGGGGCATATGTTGTTCCTGCCCCAGTGGCTGGGGCTGAGACCCCACCTGCTGTGGTGGGTGGCACCGAGTCCCCAGAGCTCCAGTAGTTGGAACCAGGACCCTCACTGGCTGCAGGTCACCTACACCCCCAGTCTGACTGTAGTCACTGGCCCCATATCCCCTCACACCAGTCCCCAGTAGCTGGCACCTCGTCCATGCAGCACTCACACACACACAGGACAGAGAGCGAGATTACACAGGCACAGTCAAGAAAGGACTTAATAATATAGGACAGACAGTGGTAGTCAGGAACAGGACAGACTCAGACAAGTGTGCTGACCGGCTCCATTTTACATATTACTAGCCCCTTTTATATCCTTTTCTGTCCATTCCCCCTTTGTTCCTCCCTGATCCCCTTCCCCTGCACATCGCCTCATCAGTTTGCATAGCTCCACCAACCCTGCAGCACACTGGACCCTCAGATTTCATCCTTATCAACTGGAAACTCCAGGTTTGCTTGCAGTGTTTTGATAGCTTATCGATTAGTGTGATTGACAAGGCTTTTTTCTTCTCTTTGTCCCATTAGGTTTGTCTGACATGTTTGCGTCTCTGTATGTTTATTGCTTCCCCTTTCTCCTTTTCATCACATCTGACAAGGTCCCCAGTCAGATAATCTTACAAAAATAAATACTCCCACATTCCACATACCCTCACCAATCAGCATGACTGACCAGGTTTGGTTCTCTCTACTGCCTCTCTTATCATTTGTTGGTCAGGTTTGTGTCTCTGTTGTGCTCTTGCTCATGGCTTCCTCTCTTTCTTATTATTGCCTTCTTCCACTGAACAGGTCCTTGACTAGACAGCATTAAATGAGCAGATACTCTCTTCTTCCACATACTCATAAAGTATTCAATATTTTTAATGAAATTTATAGCCACAAGAATAAAATCGTTCCTGCAGAAAGACTGCTAGAGTGATAGTAAGGAGGGTACTTCACAACAGGTAGATGTCTACTATTTACCCTTGTTCATCTGGTCATAGAGTTGGTCATAGAACAGCTACATCAGGCAATTTCATTTTGGGTGCCATCCCTGCCCGTGGCAGAGGAGTTGCAGTTAGATGATCTTTAAGGTCCCTTCCAACCCAAGCCATTCTGTGATTCTATGACTTTTAGGGTGTGAATTATCTAATTTCCAAAACAGATTAGACAATTACTCCCTAAAAATGCCTATGTATCTTCCCTGAATACAAAGATGTCTATGAACTGTCAGATGAATCATCAGGGCACGGTTGACATTCATGAGGACTAGCTAGATTGGTAAACTGAAATGTATTCAAACAAGATGTGTTTTGACACAAATAATATAAAGTTCTACATCTAGGAACATGGAATGGAGGCCACAGCTACAAAGTGGAAGTCTGGACTTAAGAGAATATTAATGTAAAGCAATATCGACTAATCTCTTACAACAATATGGTGGCAAAAGAACTAACCAGGACTATGAATATGAAAATTGAAACAGTGGTTATTAAGAGGTTCTATTTCTTCGGTATCCATTACAGAAATTGATATTGGATTAGCCCACTCATTTCCCTGTATGCATATTTTAAAGGCTACTGGAATAAAAAAAAAAAAGACAGAGAGAGAAATCAGGCAGATAAGAGCCACAAAAATTGCTAGAGAGATGCGAAAAAAAAGAAAAAAAGAATCAATCAAAAACAATTTCAGAAGTTGTTTGATATAAATACTTTCACAAGGAAAAAAATAGTAACTTATTAACTTATTAGTTAATTTGTTAATATCTTAATTAAGAAGAGAAAGGCTTATCAATTACCTATGGCTGTATGCTGAAGTCTGATAAATTGTAATTGTAAACAAGGCTTCTGTGTTTGAGAGGGTGATTTGCCAATAGACCAGGATAGCAAAGGAAGGTACGCATGCTCATGGTCTTTAATGTACAGAAGGACATCTGCTGCAGAGCATGTTTCAGAAAAGTGCAAGTCACTGGCCTTGCTATAGAGCAACTGAGAGTATTGACTGTGGTATAACCTGTGGTATACAGATGTACTGGGTCTGGCTGGGATAGAGTTAACCTTCCCTGCAGCAGCCCATATAGCATTGTACTCTGCACTTGTAGCTAGAACAGCGCTGGTATCACACCACTGTTTTGGCTACTGCCGAGCAGTGCTGGCACAGCACCAGGACTCTCTCCAGACCCCCCCAAAGCCAGTAGGTGGGGGTGGGCAAGAAGTGGGGAGGGGACATCACCAGGGCAGCTGACCTAAACCAACCAAAGGGATATTCCATACCATGTGATGACACACTCAGCAATAAAAGCCGGGAAAGGGAAGGAGAAGGGGGAGCTCTTGTTGTGAGCACGTNACCATGATGTTTTTTTTCTTCTCCCCCTCTTCTTTTGAGGAGGGAGAGTGAGAGAGCGGTTGTGGTGGAGTTCAGCTGCCCAGCAGGGTAAACCCACCACAACAGGGGGGTCAGGTTAGACCCTTCTGGCCTTAAACCCTATGAATTTATGACACATCACAGTAAAGTGTAGGAGCTTACTTCAGAGGTACCTAGCTAATCATTTAAAGAGGAATAAAAAGCCCTGACACTAACAGGTATCTCAAGGAGGGTGATAAAAAATTAGTATAAGAGCAAAAACGATCTTAAGACATTGACTATGGCTTTCTGGTCATAAAGGAGGGACTTGCTATAACAGCAAAGCCTTTTTAAAACTCTAGAATTCCAAGGCTTAAAATGACAATATACTTTGTTAATGGTTATCTAGATAAAGGTGGTAAAGCCATATAGGTTGTGTGTGATATAAAAACACAGATTTTTGTTTTCTGAGGCTTATTGTTCTAGAAGATATACTGTGCTATACAGAACATTCAATCAGTAAGTGGGCTGTCTTTTTCCAGAACATGAAGACACGAAGACACCAAAACACTGTAAATATTGAAGGTTAACATAGGAAACAAAGCATAGCATATTTTGCTACAAAGTACTGTGCAAGAAACAGTTTAAAAAATTAAATACCTCATATTTTCTTGTCTATAAAAGATGATTACACACCCAAGTGAGCAGTCTAAAATTATATCTTAATCTAGATATGCTTGTTTTATGTTGGTAAACTATGGGAAATTGGAGAAATGTGACAAAATTCAAATCCTTATTGAGCAAAGTCTATTTCAGGGCTTATAGTGACTCCTGGGAAACTTAAAAAGAAAAAAAAAAAAAAACCACTGGATTTATCATTCATTCAGCATATTTTTTTCTGTTTAATATTTTCTTAATATTTTTAATATGTTTTTGTTATATTTTTGTTAATAATCTTAACGTTTAAAATGTGGAAACGGCCTAAATAAGCAAAGTTTGCTTTTTCCTTCAATTGGGTTCAAAATTTCCAGCACAGAATGCCCCTCCTAGTGGGAAACAGATTATTAGAGATCCTCAAGATAGCAGATGCAAGGAACAGAACAGTTTTGGTTGATCTTTTTTTTTTTTTTTTAATTTTTTTTTATATTTTGACTGTCTTAGTACTTTACTGGGCCAATTGGCCCAGCAGGTGTTGCTACATGTCATTCCTGAGGAAGCTTCCTGCTGGCAAACTGGTTTGAAATCAAGAATTGCATTTATAATCTTGACAATAATGCCTATAAGAAACATGCTACTGAAGGCTGGATGAAAGGCAGATCATCTTTTCTTCCAAAGCTTAGGCATAAGTGTTTTCAAATGATGTTCCCTCCTATTTTTAGTAAAGAAGAATTTTTGATATGTGACGCACCAACCAGAAAAGTTAGGCCTTAGATACCTTTATTTAAATCATTGAATTTGTACATACATTTGATAAATCTGACAGTCAGATTCGTAGTTTTAAGACCTGAGTAAACACCTCAGTAAACACCTCGATCATCACTGTGTACATAAAGATGTATAGCAGAAAGAGAAAGAGATAGAGATATAGGTCAGTCTATGGATTTTGAAATTAGCTTTTTTCTTGTGACTTTTTATTGCTTATATAAATTTTGCATTTGTAACTAAACTTGGTGAATATCTCTTTAGTTTTCTATTTCTTTAAATTTCTGCTTCTTTAGTCAAACCTTGTCATGAATATGTACTCAGGCAAAATTCCTCTGGTAATAAATGGGATCTTTGCTTGTGCCTGTGTAGGAGGTTTGGATAGTTAATGCAAAATATATGTGAAGATATGAAAAACAAAAACAAAAACAAGTTTACTCAAGAATAAGAATTTAAGTTCACTTTAGTTCGCAGCTCCTGTTTAAAACATTGAGTCTTAGAACAGATAAATCCTGTAAACCAGGGGCTTACCATTTGGAGGAAGGAAAACTGTGTAGTTTGCCTTGCACTCTAATCATGCCCAGATGGGCATAATAGTCTTTTAGGTAGGATTCATTTTACCTAGCTTTAAATGTCTACAGTATGACTACCTCAACCTACTTACAGGATGTAGGATGGGATTCATTTGACTAAACATATGCGTGACACTAGGGTCACTAGCTCAGATGTTGACACTAGGGTCACTAGCTTGGATGTGGAGATTATCATTCAGTGTTAAGAATTCCACCTTTAGGGAGCACTTCAAGTTTATGCAGGTTATGTTTATCTGGGCCAGTATAAGACACTAACTAGAGTCCTTGATTCTCCCTTTCTTTTTTATTGACCTCTGTGGAAATAGAATGCTGTGAGCAACATCCCAGGAAGCATGTCAACCAGAAGCATTTATCCTTTAATTTTATATCATCTGGTTCAAATAACCTTCTGACCTTGTACCAACAGCCCGAAGTAAAGCTTTCATATCCAGAACTCCAAAGACAAACATAATTTCAAAGGTATAATTTCAAATAATATGGTTCTACCTTCTCCTGTGGACTTCAGCAAAAGCATTTCCTAGCAGCTTTTAAAACAAGATTATGTGTATATGTACTCAATCTTGTTCTTCCTTTTAAATTGGAACCATCATCATAATGTGTCTACAGACCACTGCAACCACTGTTACAACCTGCTACAACCACTCTTTTGACTGAAATGATGGATAAATATTTTCATAGAAGAACTACCAATCTCATAGGTACTGATAGATATAATAAGCCTTCATTAGTATTGAAAGGAAATGAGATGGCAAACTTGCCATGAAGGATTGAAAAGTGTAGAGAAACATCCACTAGGAAAAAAAAAATCCTCTAATATACTTGTGACTTTATAATGGGTTTGAAGAAAACAATTATGTTTATATTAAGTGAGATTAAAATATGGACAGTATACAGTGATAGAAAATTCTGAGAAGGTCAAACTAAATAAGCAGTGCAGGAAACAAGTGCAAGAAAATTCTGAGTAAATTTTGTTTTCATTCCCTTCAAATCTGGTGTACAGATTGTGGATAGTTTAAAGATTAACAGTCCTGCAGAAGAAGTATAAGTTTGTAATATGAAGGATCAGTCCCATTGATTAGCCAGATAGTATATTTTACATGCCTCATTTAACACACTTCTCTAAAACAGTTCTCAATCTGTCAAACGAGTTAAAGTGCTCAGCAGTGTCCATTGCAAAATGCTAAAACTGTATGCATGAACTGACATGGCTCCACAAACTCAGATAGGTCTATTTCAGTTCTTATCAGCTTTCCAGACAATGCATTTATGTAATCGAAATACTAAAACTAAAAGATCAATGTGTTTTAAACTCCTTTGGAATGCACAGCTGAAAACTAAATCAAAGAAATGAGGTCAGATCTGGATATACATTCAAGCACTCCTAGCTGTGACTGTGCAGTACTAGAAACCTCTCCATAGATTTATTTGTGAATGAGACTTCCTTAAAACAGGTAGATGTGTAGAAACTAATCTCCGGAGAGGAAGAGGCTTGTTGTTGACTATAGTTATCGAATGGGGATAAGAGTGACACACTGGTGCAAGAATTACAGAGCTTTCCAGGAGAGAAAATTTAGGGCCCTGTGTTCACCAGTATCACCCTCACCAACCTCACTGGGGACCCCCCACCCACGCACCCTCCCTGTGGGCTCACAGTTGCATCTGAGCTCAGGCCCTTGTCGAGCTACAAAGTATGTACTCTGTGTCTGGGCATCTTAACCTTGCCTTGAAGATTTGACTCCCGCCTTCACCTTGAGCCTGCCTTAGCACTTGTGACTCATCTGGCGATCAGTGGACTGTTGGCTGACCTGCTCTGCTCTTCATGGCTGGGACTGTGCCCCTGCCTGCCTTGCTGTCTCCCTTGACTCCCAGCTTGCCTCCCCTTATGCTCACTGATATAAACACCATTATCTCTTGATTTGGAGGGAGTACTTTGAAAGAAAAAATACTTTTTATCCAGATTTTAGCTGTGTTTCACTGGTACACTGGTGAGAGCGTTCTGAATAAAACAGAACTAAACCTTGAGTTTCAGAGCAATGGATAGAATCCCCCTTTTCAGGCACAGAATTGTAAGGCACACCTACCCCACATGCCCAAAGCCATCTGAAACAGGACTGCATTCTGCCAGATACAAAAATAAGTTCAGCCGTGGGGGAAAAGAGACTGGAAAGTAGCTTCTGCACTCTATTTGGAGTGTTGTGCTCACAGCTGGTTTTCTGATAAAATATCTATACAATATTCACTACATGGGCAGCCAGATAGCCCTGAGCTTTTGCTGGGTTACGTTTGCAAGCAGCCAAGTTAAGGACATCTGGGGAGAGCTTCACTTAAGGAAGCTAGAAAGAAACAACTCTACATGCAGAAGCCCAGAGATCCTATTCTCTTCCGTTGATGAGAACTAAAGTACTAAAATTTTAGCATACTATAATAACTGAATTTAAGGAGGTGCCCAGTGTTACTCAACCACCAATTCACTTGTTCATTTACAGCCATGAGGGAAAGACTAAATTAAGTGGAAAAAAAGACTGAGGCAAAATAAGCAGTGAGAGGCTTACCTAATGGTTGAAAATTCTGTTTTCCTAAGTCTTTCTGTATCATTCTTCCTCATCACCAAATAAAGTTGGGATCTTTTTGAACTCTGGAATCAGAACATGTGAATAAAATAAGTTACTACCTCCCCTCCTTCCAAAAATATTTGGATATTACTTCAATAAGATTATCTAAGATTGTGAAAGGAACCCCAAACAATTTAATTTGGTACTTTATATAGTCCAGTGACCTGGAAAAAAAGAGATACATTTCAAGAATATTGATTATTTTATTTTTTCTTTAAAGAGTGCAATTCAAACAGCTAAAAGATATATATTAATAAATAACAAATGAAAAGGAACAAAAAGCTAATTTTTAACAGCAGAAACACTTTTCCTATTGACTTGGCTGTTCCACGTGTGTTTACAGGAAGCACTTTGTTAGAGATTAGCAAGCAGGAAATTTTATTTCATATGACAAGTTGTACACCTTGCAGGAATCCTTGTAACATGCCCTCTGACCCCCAGGCCTACATGTCAGCTTTGTGCACAGAGTATGAGGTCTTTCTAAGTGAACTCCTCATACACATGCAGACAGTGTTTTATGCAGCACTCCAAGGGAGACAGTGAAGAACTGGCTTCGGGAACAAAACTGGCACAAGAAAGCCTGTGCAATCAGCTCACTTGCATGCCTGTTTTGACAGATCAGTCCTGGCATGAACACTGGTTTTCCTAGCTAAATTAGCTCTTAGCCACATGTACCGACAGCTAGAAAAGAAATATTATAGGAGGTGAATGTACAGGCAAGGTGCTGAGCAGTCTTCACTGCCCTTTGACCTGCAGCACCTTTGGAAGGTGGAGCCAAATTGGAGACTGGGAGGAAGGAAAAAGAAAAAGAAGCAAGATAAGCTCTTCCTGTAAATAATGTTAATGGAACACAAATGTGTCATAAGCTTGGGCAAACAATAATTTGAACTGAAAAAAATAATGCTTAAATTTACCTGCTTCTTACTGGAAATGATTTCTGTTTATTATGAAATATTTAATAATAGCTTTTAATTCAATTGTAGCAATTAGAACCCTTTTTTGGATTTGTCTTTGTCCCAGGAACAACGTGGTTTAATTTCTGTTAATGTTTTGCTTGCAAACAGTATATATTTGAACTTCATTTGGCTGTGCTCTGTACCAAGGAGTTAGTTTTTCTCTGTTCTACAGCTTGATTACAAACAGGTCACATTAAGATCTGAAAACATTTTGTTCTTTAAAGACTAGTCAAACCAGAGTAAGTAGGTGGACTCAAAATTTTCTTTGAATGGCATCTTAGTTCAGATCAGAAGCTTTCCTCTATCAGATAAATTAAAATAGTGGATTAGGTAATTCACAGATACTTTGCAATACCTTTAGCTCTCATTTTTTACATTTAATCACATTGAATTTGATCCTAAACTGACCAAGCCTATAATCATGTTTAAGCATGAGAAAGCAATCATTTTCAGTGTTGGCCCTGTCTCAGCATTCTTTTGCTATTCTGTATTTTTTATTTTTATTTTTTATTTTTATTATTATTTATTTATTTCTACTTTTAACAAATAGTAACAGAATTGCTTGCTGTTCTGATGAGGTCTTATTACCAAGAAACGTGAAGGTGCCAACTGCACCTGTTTTCAGTTACTCCTCAAAACCCTCTGAGGAATTCTTCAAATTTAGCATATAGTGAACTACAGCAATAGATTGAAAGGAATTGTTTTTCAGAGCTCAAACACAACACTGAGTTAACATGGTTTAATGACCTACTATTCCTTAGTTATGAAATGGATAACGACCCATTTCATAAACAGTTAATGAAAGAAGTTTAAGTCAGTGCATTTTACCTCCTAATTATTGCAGCTTGAAAGAGTACACATGAATCTGTTATTTATGTCCAACTAGTACGTGGTAAGAAGTTCATTCCATTGTGGTAAACGACGACTGTTGACTGAATTTAAAAAAATGTTGGAGGCACCAGTACAGCAACATTGTGTTTCCAAAGCATCTCATTTGAGTCAGGGAGCAGAAGGTCACATTAAAAACATTCTTTAACTCTTCAGAATGTAATAAATCTATTTTCTGCTAGAAGACAGACATTTGGGTGAGCTGGTAAGGATATAACTGCATTTAGAGTTATATGAGCCTTACAGAGAAGAAGCATGTAGTTTTGTTTTACACAAGATGCTCTGCTCCTCTTCTAAAGTGGAAGATGGAAAGCAGATATGCAAACCTCTACATTACACAATTAATTCCAGCAAAAAAAAAATTCAACCCTGAAGGAAATATGGCTGCTAATCTGAACTAAAAAAGATTCACTGCAGAATCTGACTCTCTGAGTGTTGTTGTGTTTTATTTTTATTTTTAGTTTAGTTTAGTTTAGTTTTTATTGTGTGTTTGTGTGTGTGTGTTGTTTTGTTTTGTTTTTAAAGTAATTGAACCTTAAACACTCCTATTAGAATAAGGGATGACTGTCAGGAATATGAAAAGTCAAACTTCCAGAGAAGTATGATGAAATTTATCTCAGATGTCTTCATTTTCTTCTCTTTGTCAGTGCGTTTGGTTTTTTCCCACTTCTTACTCTTTTATGCACACCCAGAGGACACTGAAAATTGGTATCCTCCTAATCTAGAGCACAGGTATCCACATTTCCTATGGTGAGACAAGTAGCCCAGTGGTCACCCATAAATCTGGGTGGCATAAGGAAGTGGGTGGTAAGCAGCACGGATATGATGCAACTATACGAAACAGATTTGTTCTAAAAAACACCAAAAAGTGTTTGTATCGCAGATGCAGCACTGTTGTTCAAAGGCATCCAGTGACTATCTGCATAACTCTTCTATGGATGAGTCTTCCTCTAGCCGGAAAAAAATCCTGACACTGCTGAAATCATTCAGGTTTTCCCACAGGAACCTCTCCATCTCTGAACTGCTGTTCCTGTGCTGCTCTCATCTCTGAGATATAGTACACTGCCTGGCCTTTGCAACACTGCTGAGGGTACTCAGGCATTGTGTCAGTTAGTCTTTGTTACTGCTGGTCATCTGCGCCTGCCCTGGGCAAGCGTAGGAAACCTACTGGGCTGGTTCTGTTTGCCCTTTGTATTTTGAATCTGAAGTCCATGTACCAAGCCATAACAAAATTTTCATGCTCATATATTCCTCTGAAGTAGTGGTTGCCTGTCAGATCTCCCACTTTGTCTTTTATTGATACTAAAGTCATCCTGCACTCCCCTTAGTTAATTGCTCAAAACTGGGCCTTGAAGGGTCTGCAAGACGGAATTAATGAATGGGTGCTGGTAATTAAAAGGCAAAGGAACAGTTATGGTTATTTGTCTTCTTATGAGTATGCAAGGTTATTAAAATCACCTAAACTAAACATCTAACACACTACATAAAAATTTTGCATATTACCAATCATTCTCTTGGGATAATATAAACATTTTCTCACAAAACTGGGGACTGCTTCATGAAAGCACCCTGTTTTCTCCTCTAGTTAATACAGTCGATGGTAAGTAGCTGGATAAAGTTAAGTGGCCCTCATTTTGGTATGATGTTCCTAGAGCTGCTTTTGTTCTCTGCTTTCAGGAAAGGACTCAAATATTTTTATCTGTAGCCCAACTACAATTCCCTTTCTTAAGTGCAATATGAGGAGAAAAAAAAAATGTTTACAAATCCCTCTCTCTATTTATTTCCTGCCACTCCTGATAGCAAGTGTTTTTACCTCAGGCTTAAAAAATAATAATAATAATAATCAAACTGCAGTGACACAATCCCTGTGTGCAAGGTCCATAAGCAGATTTCAGAAACCAAGTACACGTGAAAAAGCAATATTTTCTCTGAACATGAAAAATCCATAGGCTGGAATTTGTTCTCACAAAGTATTAAGCAGTTTAACTAACGGTTGATTCATAGATATTTGTTTAATCTTTTCAAAGGTAATTTTCAAAAAAAAAAAATGGTAGCTATAAATAAAGTTTAAGATTGCAGTGGGATAATTATGTGTAAATATTAATATTTTTAATCATATTGGCAATTTCAGTTTGACAGAGTATTTGTGAAGCAACCCCATTTTTGTGAGCATGTTTATTATTCTAACAGTGTGACAGTATTGCATGCAAATATTTAGAGCCTTGAGAGCCTCTGAGATTTGTCCAGTTCCAGACTCTGTTGGTCCTTATTCGAGTTTGAAACCAACACTAATTTCTCTTTCCTAGCTGGATTCACAAATACAAGAGAGCTTGAAAAACGTAAACACAGCCCCAGTGTGAGCAAAAAGAATGCCAAAACTGGGGACAGAGAGTAAGTAAGCTCAGCCCTTGGGTCAAGTAACGGATGAGTGGCCAAATGTCTGCTAATATGATGAATGGGGACCAATTTAGACCTGCAGAGAATGACATAGGGAGAGTGCCACCACTTCTTTCCCGTTCCTTACATCTTTAATACAAGATCAAAAAGCCAGAGAGAAGATGAAGTTTATCACTGGGAATATGCTAGATGCCAGCATCTGGTAAAGGACAGGGGAAACAGGTTAAAACACCTTCAGCCCCAGTGTTACTCAGATCATTGATTCTTATTCATGATGCCTACTGTGGTAAGATAGTGCTATTTCTGTTGTTACTTTTGAAACAAGTGGTAGCTTCCTTAGTCTGAGACTTTCTACCATTTCCATGGTACTTGTTAAAAATCAGATCAGAAGGATACAGAACATAAATTACACCTAAATTCAATTAAATTTTGCTTGGTATGAAGGTTAGTACACCCTACTGATTAGTATTTAGTAAAATGGTGATAAAGTTATCTTTTCTGTCTCCTTTTGTCCATGTGTGAACAAAATGAAACAAAATACTATTTAATAATACCTAAGAAAAGTATTGTGATATAAAAGGGCAATTCAGAGGGGCAAGGATGCTGATCAACATGTTTGAAAAGTATTGAATGGCCCATGTGGTGACTAATACATTTCAAACAGTTCATTACTCAAAATAACATTTCACAATCTAATAAATACTTAGAACTAAAGGTCCTTTCTGTTATTAGTAGTTTTACTGCACAAACAGATGGTTTTGAAAGTTCTTTATTTGGCACTGTATTTGTTATTTAATTTCTTCCCACTAGTTGTCTTGTCAGATTTCCAGACTGTGCTAAAGTATTAGAAGGAAAGTCACAAAGGAAATAACCTTGCATTCAAGACCATTGGTCCACCTCATTCAGTACTGCATTTCAAATAGGGGCCCATACCAGATGTTTCAAAAGATGATTAAAAAAAAAAAAAAGTACCTCATATTTATGCCTACTTTGTCAAAGCCAGTTGGGAGCCCACATCTCATTGATACTAACCTTTGGGAATTTGAGCTTTAAGGAATAAATTGCCTTGAGCATCTCAGATGAGGTAGCAACAGAAGAAAATAAATGTTTAATCCTAACCTGTGGCAATGACTAGTTGGCTTATTCACTGGAGCATGAGGGATAATGTTTTTTTTTCGTTCATTCATGAATTACCCTACCTACCATGTAGAAGAAAAAAATGATATCCTTTTCTCCTCTGTGCTAGCACATATAAATAGGGATACTGGCATACGGAAACTCATTGCTTAGTCTGTGATTTGTGCAGTTTGTTGTGGAGTACACAGCTCTGACTGGGAAAAGCAGGGCTTCCTACCACTCTCAAGACTCCTCCAGGGCAGCTGGACAGCCATGGAAGACACAGTAAGAAAATGTGTTGCCTTTTGGAGCAAAAAGGATGAGTTGTCCACTTCTGACAATAGGGCATAGCTGTGGATGCCACAAATGAAACATAAGAATGTGCAAACATGCAGAAAGCAGAATTTTGAGAAATTTAGAATTTTTTTCTTTGTTTCCTCTCCTCTCCTCTCCTCTCCTCTCCTCCTTTCCTTTTTTTCCTTCTCTTTCTTTCTCTCTTCATCTCTTTCTTCCTCTTCCTTCCTCCTCTCTCCCTTGCTCTCTTCCTCCCTTCCTTCCTGCATTCCTCCCTTCCTTCTGTTACCATCTTTACATGTTATCTAGTCCTTCTAGCACACAGCAACATCTTTCCAAACATTAGTGATTTTACTCTTTTAACACATTTCATGATGATTTTCTGACTAAGGATATCAGACCTTTCTTAATTTTGATGGGCCTTGGCCTCCAAGTCTGACAGTAATTCATATCATTTCTTTTTGTCATTTGGCTGTCTTTATTCATAGTTTTTATGTGTAAACATACATAAATAAACAAAACTGGTCTCACAGTAAGACCTTTGTATCACAGTACAAGTGCTAACCTTTAGTAATCATAGAAACTGTTTATTCCTCCTGTTTTCTATCCTTTAGCTAATTGCTCCTCTATGACAACATTTTGCCTTTCACCATGAGTTGTTTCCTTAACAGCTTGTTATGAGAGACTTTGTCAAAGGCTTGGAAGCTTGTATGAATTATTTCAATAACTTCTGTATCATCTACTATTTGATTAACATTTTTAAAGAAATCTAATGGATCAGGAAATAAAAATGAACTGACTACACTGATTCTGCATTAATTACTGCCATTTGAGAAAACACTTACCTTTTCACTATTCAGATTTTTTTTTTTGTATTTCTTAAAGAAACTTAAGTACACCAAATCAAAGCTCACCAGTTCACAACTCACCCACTATCTCTTTTACAGACAAATGATTCCATGAGCACAGAAGATGCTTTGGTTCTTGTAATTTTATATCTTCTGCTATGATACTCTGTGCCTAGTAAAATGTGACTTTACTGAAGCCTTTTCTCTGTCGAATTTTGTTACAATTGGCCAGCACCTTCAAAAATTACAAGAAGGGAATATACATTTTCATAGTTCTCTCCCACATAGACATATGCCATCAAGACTTCAAGCCTTAGAAAACTGAACTGAAGATAGATTCATTCAGCTCTTCAAACAGTGAGAGCACACATTTCTGGTAGTGGATCATCACTTCATTCCTGGCTGATTATTTCTTACTATCCTTTAATACCTTCCATCTGATCCAAGAGAACCATGGCTCTGTAATGTGTTCTTTTGTTCTATCTTGTCTTCTGTTAACATAACAAATTCTGGCAATATTTCACAATTCTGAAAGTCACAGTTCAAGCTCTACAATTGATGGATGGGAATAGAGAATTTGCAATACCATGCTTAAAGCTTTCTAAAAATTTGCAGTAAAAATCTTACCCTTTAAAGCAATTTATATTACAAATCTAAGCATTCGAACTAACTCAGCTCAGAAAGTCCAAGAGCACCAAACATTTTTACATCTTCTGTTTGTCACCTTTGTTCATATTCTTTATGATACAGGAGCACATGCAGATTTTCTTTCCCAGAATATCTGTTTTGTTCAGGGCCCAAGACAATGCATGAAGGAGAAGAATTAAGAATGACTGAGTACGTGCAAGTGTGGAATTATCAGGTCTGACACCTTGACATTACAACACACAAATTTACTTTACAGTTGTTGCTCTTTATTTTTCCTAAGCTATGTATGAAATTAATAAATTCAAAATTAAAATAAAAAAAAGACTAAAACCAAAACCATTAAGGCTTCTAGCAGAGCTATAGTTATTTCAGGGTATGGATTTCTGAGGTACAGTTCAGTGAACCATATATTTCATATTAACAAATATGTATCTTTTCGCAAGGGCCAAATAACCTTCTCAATGATAAACTAAAGTCCTTTCCTCACTTGCAATCAATTTAGCTTTGGTAATCAATCTGCTAAATCAAGACCCAAAGAAAACAAAGAAAAGTATATATTTTGTTTAATTCTATCTACTTTTTGACAGTTTCAGAGGTAGTCAGAGGAAACCAGTCTAAGTTTATTCTGCTTCTGAAAGTAGAAGTCAGAATTGACTGTGTCAGCCCAGGTAGTAGTGTTAAGTTAACCATAAAGAAATGATAACATAGAAGTCTATCCCCCAGGTGAATCTCAGTTCATTTGCCTTTTGCAAATGGGATGCTCCAATGAATAGTGTGCAGTGGCAGAAATTCATATTCACCCTGTTCCTATACTGACTAAAAAATGTATCTTTGATTGTCCAACAATACAACGTTCTCCATCGCCATTAAGGCACTTCCCCAGATTAACATAGATGTCTCTGGATAAACAGTTGACCCCATCTGTTGTTGTCTTTCATACTCTGATCATATAACTGTTCTGTGCTTACTGAGATACTTGTCTTGATGCATTCTAATCATCCAGCCTTCTAATCTTCCATTAAGTGGTGAACATCTTTCATTCTTCTCCTTCATAACTATTCATAACTATTTCTGATGAAGGCTCATCTCACATCTCATCCAGACCAGCCTCTACTCCTTTCAACAATTCTAGACCAGCTGAGGAGGGCAAATTTATTTTATCTGATGTGCAGAGAGATATGTTTCCCTATCAGATATAGGCAAACAGTGTGTGAAATCAATGGGCTCCACAAAAGCAAAGGAATTACCTGGTGGAGCCACAGTTACATAATCCAGAGCCCACACGAGCTGCCAAAAGCTTCATTTCAAGAAACAACTTTACTAAAGGTGGGTTTTCTTCCTGTACAATTCTCACAAGAAAAACTGCAGGAGATTCTGAATCCAATTATTCACCTACATTTCTTCATTCAATTTTTTCAGCACTGGGAACACACCTGCCTTTGTACATATGTCTAATAGTTTTCTCATTTCACAATTTTTATTTTGGCCGCTTCTTTTTCCTGTTTTGTTTTTTGTTTGTTTGTTTGTTTTGTTTTGTTTTGTTTTGTTTTGTTTTCCCCAGCTGTATAGAGGTGTTGGCTTTTTGGCTCTTAATCTTATTTGATTTGTTTTTATTTTTTTTTTCCCTAGTTCATTTTATTTGGCCTGTCTCATATTTTTTCTTTTCCTCATTAATATTGTTCCCTAAAAAAATTAGTATTGGGCTCAGCTTAATGGTTATAAGTTGCATTTGCAGAAAGTAACTGAGTAGAGTAGTTAAAATTCCCCATACATGCTTTGCATATACATACTGCCTAGAGACCTAGATAATTAGAAGTTCGATAAATATTTTCAATATAATTAGTGATAATTACCCAGGAAAATAGGGTATGCCCATTAGAACTGGGTAGGAGGAGACAGAGAATGCCTTTAACACAGTTTCCTACCTGGCTGGATTTTTGCATTTTCAGCTGTCTATTTTCGAGTTAGATGAATGAAGAATATTTTTATTATTGTTGTTACTCCAGCTAGATAGATTTTTCATACTACCCAAATGCTATTTAATTCTGTATAGAGAATTTCACAGATCTCTCCAAAAATGTAGTTTATGAGCTGTTTTCCCTATTAAAGTTATAATAGATTTCTAGGTAAGTCATTCTCTTGTCAGTCAGAAGCAGCATAGTTTTCAATGATTCACAAAGAGTAGTTAGTTTCATGAAAGTTCTGTCAGAAAATGTTCATCATTTGCAAAATGGCTATAACTTTAAAATAGAAAGCTTACATCAAACTCAACCATTAATTGTCAGTTCAGTATGTAAACAAATAACTAAATGAATCCAGCAAGCACCCAGCTACAGTTCAACCAAATATTAACTATCCATAGCCTATCCACACACACGAGTACGTACAACTGCTAAAGGTAGTTCAGCCAGTGGGGTTTGTTTTAATTAGATCAGAACTATTGATGTAATTTTTAGGCAACAAATACAGTCAATTACTGCAGTTCCAATTTCCTTTGATTACAAAAAGATATAAGACAGGTCTGACCACTGTCTACAATACTAAAAGTATTTATTGTTAACACAGGACTCATGTCTCCTATTTAGAGAAATACAAATGCCTGTTTTCCCTGATGAGAAAGCAGTATAAGTTTTAGCTTCCTTTAGCTATATGCTTGTCAAATTCTTCCTCTTTTCATTTCAGCATTCATAGATATAGAAAAACCGATCGGAAAAAAAAAAAAAACACTAATTGGAACTAGTATGGGAAAGTTAACTTTAAGATGTTAATATTGGAGATAGTCCTGATTTTCTTTGCTATCTGGAAAAATCCTTTTTGCAAAGCTGGAATTGAAAAGCTTAGAGCAACCACCTTAAATACCCAGAACTGGGTCAGTGTAAACAGAAGGAATGCTGAAAAATATTTTACTTAGCAGCATAGCATGTTTCTTTCAGAAAAAAAAAAAAAAAAAGTATGCCAAAACCTTACATCACTTAAAGGATTTTGTGTTTATATCCTCATCTGTATAGGATGAGGACACAGCTGGCGTAAACTGGCTTAGCTCTCTGAATACCAGGACCATTAGATCAAATAGTCTACTTTTTGAATTCTTTCTTCTTTTCTGCCTTGATAGACTAAGGTATATTTAATTGATAATCAGGATAGAGATGCTGGAAATAAGGTCTAACAATCCTTTCAAAGTATCTCCTCCTTAGTGAAGAAAAAAAATTTGATTGTTTAGTTATTAAGGATAGTTTCTGGTTTGCAGCAAGGTGTTTTCCTCTGTGTTCTTGACACAGCTAGTCTCCACAGCATTGGAAATCAAAGTAATTCACTGTAAGCTTTTGCAAAGATTTATATAATGCTAGGAAGAATATTGAAAAATGTGGTGGGTCATTATGGCCATAGTAAGCCCGGTTGTGTATATTGACTTTTCAAGGACAAGTGCAATATACTTTGGTTTGGCGGATTTACAGTGGTAAAAGACTACTTGCCACTCTTAATCACGCACCAGTTAAAAGTGAGAATCCAAGACAAATATATACATTTTTCATAGTCTAAATACCAGCTTTGAGAGGAGAAAGTGATTGCTGAAGAATAGGGTGATATGCCGCATGATGTATGAGTATCTTAAACAACAAAAGATTCCTTAACAGGTTTGCCAGGCTTTGAATCAAGACTTGTGTTTTGCAAGTGGAGCAGGAGTATGTAATATATTTTTTAACATTCCTTTTTTTCTCCTTTGTGCAGGCATTTAGAGGTGATGAAAGAAAGAAACATGATATCACTGGCTTGAGTAAGCCATTGTATGGGTAGTTAAGAAAAGTTTTTCATTTCATTTCTGTAGAACTTTTTTCTCTTCTCTACCTGACTCAGGCATTTAGTTTTTCTATGTTCAAAGCGGGCAGCTTCAAAATAGTCAGTGTATTGTTATTTCTTTTGCAGAGTATTGTAATAATATGGATCAAAAAGATTAAACTGATACCAGACAAAATAGGGGGAAATGCTAAAACCTTCTAGAAAAAATGTCCCATGCATATACATGTGAGTAAAGAGCCCATTTGTAGAATTACTGAGAAGGGGATGCTAGAGCACAAGAACAGATACTGGGTTGAGGGTAAGATCAAAACCTTTTCTATCAGAGCAGAGTTAGGCCAATTTTAAGTGATTCAGGAATGTAGAGAGATTCAATCAACTGAAAAGACTTTTAACCACAGAAGTGACCAATTGACTATCTGAATGAGGTCCAGATATAAGCTGGAGCATATCTGTTATCTCTGGGTGACTGTCTTTCACAAATCATAGGCTGAATTTGCCTCTGTGCTGCCAGCCTCAGGAGGAATGCCCAGGGCTACCTGGTGCATCAGACAGATGCATGGCATAAAGTATCCTCCCAGGCCAGCTCAGAAACGCATCTCCTGAGCAGTGCATCAGGGACTGTACTGCCATTCATGGCTTGTGGCTCCAGACTTGTCAAGGTGTCAGAGACACCAGTGAAAATGAAAACTCTTTCTCTGACACTATAAAGACCAAAGCAAAACAGCCAGAAAACTCAAGCTTCTCAAACCAACAGGAGAAATGGAAAAATTCTCAGCTTTTATATACTGGGCTTTTGTGATACAACCCTGTGCTGCTTTAACTGTTGTGTTTATACACGTCAGTCTTGAACTAAATTATACCCAACATTATATTTTGGTGCCAGATGATTTTCCAAGCATCTAGTTTGCACCCATTTTTAGTATTAGGGTCCACTTACAACACAGACCGAAGCCCAGTCTTTAGCTAGTCTTATTTTCATTGAAATTTAGGATATGTCAAAAAGGTAATCTATCAGGAAGGAACAGAAAAGAAAGATTATGATCACATTTGTGTGTTCTCCTTGTCACACAGTTATAGAATTTCTTGGGGCACTTACCGACAGTTTATTCCCAGATGTTACCAATGCCATAGGCAGGTAGATTATTTTTCAGTAATACCTTTCCCAAATGTCAGTCCCAGTACTGGAAAGAAATACTGAGATTAGCCAGTAGCATCCTTTTAACAAAGTAGAACTGCCATTAGGCAACAGGCATCTCGAGTCACTTGCTGAGGCGATCGGCTCTGGGGCAGACGCGTTCCGCGGCAGAGCGGGGGCACCTCGGCGTGTGCGCGCTTTGTGGCTGCACCGAGGCCACTCGAGACAGCCGAGGGGACCGCCAGGACCCGGCAGCCCTTGCGAGAGCGGCCGGCGAGGCGTGGGCGGAGCCAAGAGCAGTCCGCTCCCTGCCTCCTGTTCAAAAGCAGCTCTAGGGAGCGCGGCGAACAGGGCGGGCAAACGGCGCGGCACGTCATCCAGGGCGTGGCGCGGCAGTTCG
>VXAA01006465.1:0-17979 GCA_013399115.1 Anseranas semipalmata
ACACACCTAGCAAAGGAAATTGTTGGCAAAACAGTTAATTTGGCAAAGCTCTAAGTAATTGAAAACAAGGTCTTATAATGAGACATGTCAGACAACTTTAAATGTTAGGGTTACTGCCAGTTCCATCTGTATTATCCCGTGTTCTCTGCATGCGGTTCTGACCTTGCTTCTTTTTAATGAATCCAGATTTTTCCCTTTCCTACTGGCATGGCCTTTGATTTCAGTGTCAGAATGAAAGGTATTTTGAAAAGCATTAGTTTGCCCCTACCAAACATCCTCTCCAAAAAACAAATGTCATGGCTAAATTATAATGTAAACAGAACCAGGCGGTATCGTACTGATTTGTTCTTGTTTAGATGTGTTAAACATATGGAAATCATTGCACAACCAAACACTGGTGCCAAAGTATGTGGGGAAAAAAGCTTCACTGATAGCATGAACAGAACAAATGCTTCCCCATGTCTTCATAGGCGGAGACTTAGAGCAAGGTGTGGAGCATTTGTGTGCAAAACCAATTGCTCAGCTGTGCTTCCAATTCCTTCAGTGATACAGTGATAAGGGGAAATCTTATTTTTTTCCATTAAAGCTTTTTTCCGCATACTGAAAATGTTTACCCGATTAGTACCTCATTAATATTTTAATACTGTTTAATCATTTCATGCTTTTTCAAAAGGGATTTAATTTATATGGCTAATAAGAATATTTTGACTTATGCTATGAAGATATTTTCCATATTCTTAAAGAGGGCTTGGGTATGTTTCTTCTCTCTATTTGTGGTAGAAGACAACATCACATTTAGAGATGTGCTTTACCAAGGAAGAAGAGCATCCTAGTAGAGAAAGAAGCTGACTGGGTGGTTCAGAAGGTCTAATTTCTTCTCCTCCTTACAAAGCATTTCCCTTTCCTTATGCTTCTACTTCCCTCATTGGTAGCATAAACTGGACTGCATTTTCTTAACTGCTTTAAGAACTGCCAACAAGAAGCAATATGTAAGAATCAGTTTGTTGCATCTTCCTCTGAGGTGTTTTTCTCTGGTATTTATCAGGTGTAAGTAGGCCTGATTTAGTGCAGGGATCTGTCTACACCTTAAATAATAGAATTGTCTTGGGCATGTGCCCTTCATTGTTGAAATTTGGCACACTTTTCTGCTGAGTCTTTGTCGCTTGATGTGTATTTGCTGGCACGGTAAGCAGTGGCAGTACCATCCCTCTGATAATGGTGCACAGGCACTGTGTCTCCGAGATCACTTGGTTCACCTTTGCATCCCACCTCTTTGGTGACCCTTCTCACAGAAAACTGTTATGGCAGGGACCCGATGTACTGTTTTTGTGAGATTTTTGGCATCACAAGCCCAAGCAGTTTCTCCATGTCAGACCAGAAGGGTAGCTGGCACCCAGATACAGATAGAAACAAACCGCATTGGTGCGTGTGGCAGTTCAGGGGTTAGCCCTCATAAGGGGCTTTGTGGGCCAGGGCAAGAAGGGCTGGTAGCCCATCAGTCTGGCTGATGGTGTGCAGCAGAGAGGAGCGTGTAGAGAGAGAGGCTGGAGTTGCAGGATGTCTGCTATGGGCTCAGAGACTGTTTAAGAGCATCAGTATCCAAAGGGGAAGGGCTAGGTCTCTGTGTCTCCAAGGTGTTCTTTACTCTGAGATACAGCTTCATGCAGCGCCTTCTGTATATATTGAGCCTGTGCTGCTCTTTCCAGGAATTAGTTTTTTGATGTGCTGCTGTTCCTCTGTCTCTCATGTCCAGCCCTGGTTTTGTAAGGTAATTTTCATAGCATGAATATTCCTATCAATAGAGAGGAGTCAGATACTTGGAGAAGCTTCAGTATATCTATAGGAGTGGGGAGGATTAAACAGAAACAGCCGCACTTGTAGTTATCTGCTGAAATCAGTACTTAGGGGATAAACACATTTTTCCCCAAGGAGGTTGAAATAGTACCACTTTACAAAGGCAGTTGGTGTACTTGCTTCCCCATTTGCTTTGGGTCAGATTCCCAAGACATGCAAAGCAATGTACGTGATGGTTGTTTCGGACAGGGGCTGGGGGCTTTTTTTTTATTTGTTTGTTTGAAGGACAGCTCTCACAGGATCTGCTGTCAGCCATGGGGGTTGTTCAGTGTCACTCCATTTCTGCTGGTGCCTGTGAATCCTGGTCTCCTGTGTATTGCTGCATTGCTTGTATGAGTAACCCTTGCAAATGGTGGCAGGTGTACTTACAGGAGTCTGCATGCATATTTCTTTGGGTGAAAAGCCCCCCCCCCTTTTTTTAGTAGACTATTTCTGCTGCTGCTTTGTTCTCAGTGTCAACAAAAAGCCTGTGCTAAGTGCTTAAATCTATTAAGCATCCATTTGACTCTGTAGGACAGAATAAATGATCTGAAAATCATTGAAAGTAGGATAGATAGAAATTACATAATTCAAATCTTTCTGTTTTTCCATTTTGCTTGAAAATTATCATTAATGTACTCCATCTTTCAGATAGATGAGCTTCTGAGTAATGAATTCGTGCCAGTAAAATCCTGCAGCAACCTATTGATCTCTGTGGAACCTCTTGCAGGGTAAAAATTTAATCACAGTCTTAGTTTAGTTGGGTTTGGGTTTCTGTGCTATGCATGACACTCCTTCCAGGATTCTCTCACAAGCTTTTCTCTGCCTAACGATGCTTCCTTCACCAGTATAGGTAGAAATTTTTAACATCAGAACATGTTATAAGGAAAGTATGGTGGTAAGTAAGAACAATATTAGGCCACAGTATACTAGCTAGAATGGATTTGAGAAACAAATTCAACCCCATCCATCACAGACAGGGAAGCCTTTTGACCAGCTACCAAGTTTTATCACCTTGTATGCATTTTCAGTTCCAGCAGCTGAAAGGCTTTTGTTAAAGTGCTTTCAGAGTTTTGTTCTATTTGGGTTATGTTGGCTATGGATTCTACCGCTTCATGAAATCAAAGTATAAGCTATATGAATGAGCTGGTTTTAGGAAGCTATTTATTGCCTTCAGCAAGCTTATAAGCTCCTCTAAGCAATATGGTGACAGGCAGTGGCAGCTGGAAATCCCCAGCCACGAATCATCTGAAGGTTTGCTCTCCACTGAAAGCAGCATCAACTACAAGATTTCTGAAATTTGGGCTGAAAGGAGGGTGGACTACCTGGCAGAGAGGTGTCTCAGGGGATTCATCACCAATCTTCTTAATTTTTGCTTCACATGTCACTCTGTGGGATATGCGTGTCTTTGATAGTAACCACATTAACTGAAGAAAAAAAAAAATCCCTCTCCCATCTTAGGTTGCAACAAACATTTGACAGGCAGAGAATGTAACATCAAATGCCTGAAGCGAAAACAGAGTTTGGTGGTAGCAGCATGTCCTCAGGTGTGCGAGTAATCAGGAGTGGCTGCACGTGGAGTTCAGGGTGCTTTCAGACACAGTTCTTTCCTTTGCAACCTTTATTTTGCAAGCTCTTTGTCACTGGAGCCGTCTGTACTCACGCGAGTAATCCTTTGTTGTAGCAGGGTTTATCCTGCAAGCAGGACTGATTGCCTGCCTGGATCAGGCCCTTCACTTGATGTGTTTGCGTTGAGCATGCAGCTCAGCAGTGCGAGGGGTCAGAGACGATCCCCACCTCTGTCGCCCCAGAGGTCCATGGCAAGGACCTTGCAGGAGAGGACCTTGCCCTTCTCTGCTCTGCTGCCTGTGCTGGGTGCAGGAGACATAACTGCACTTGCTTTTCCTTCCCGGAGAGCAAACTGGCTGAAACGAGGATAACCGTGGGACAGCATCACAGCCCAGGGTCCTCTCTGTGGCACCATGGAAAATGGGAGCAAGACACCAAGCAAAGCCACCTGCAGGAGCATGGTGAGCAAGTGGGCTTCTTCCCTTCGGAAATACAGATGAGAAGGAGACTCAAAGGAAAAGAGAGCTGTTAGGCAAACACCAGCTGAAATCCTTGATGCTGTTTACTAGAAGGGTTCAGAAATGCATATATATACTGATGCTGAAATATACTGATAGTTAATTGAGAAGAGAGGAAGGTTTTTTTGCAGTGGGTTTTGAGCTAATCTTCCCCCGTCTGCTGAAGAAATTGTCTTTTTGTGGGACAAAGAGGAAAGTGAGTGTAAAGTTTGCAGAAGAGATCCTTTCTCAAGAGCTTTTTTTGTTTGCTTGCCTACTTTTTGTGGAAAAGGTGTTTCAAATGTTCTGCCTGAAAAATTGAAAGCACCTCTGCAGCTTACAGTAACTTTTGCAGAGTCCCTTGCTTAGCATTCACTGGATTGAGCTTTTGGTATGCCAGACATCTCTAACAGTGTTTTAGTCTCCAGTGGCGTTTTTCTTGGAAATTCTTTCTTTGAATAATAAAACAAAGTGAAATTGTCATTGTTGTTTTCACACTGTGTGTAGCAGCGCCTTGATTTGTGATTTTTGAAGTCATCCTTAAAACAGAGCTGTTGTGTAAAATTCATTTCTGAGTGATACATAGTATACACAACTGGTTGAAGATACAAATGACCTCCACTTAATTAGCTGGCAGTGGATAATGAGTGCTAGCCATATCAGTATATTTTATTTTAGTAGGCATAATTACCAAAAGACATACAGAATCACACAGTTCTGTAAAATCAGCTCATTTTTCTCCACTTGTGTAACCCTCCTAGAAGCACCCATTCATACATCCTCAGTTAAGAACTGTGTGAAGGTCCGTGAAGTACGTGCACAATCATGCAATGCTTGCAAAGTTTAATTAGTGTTTTCATGTAAAGGTCGAGCTAGTGACATGAGTAGAAAATATTGGTAATGGGGGTAGAAGTGAGTGCTAAAATAAGATCTAAGGTTGAGAGCCACCTAAGATGCCTCATATTGAATATTTTGCATTAACCTTTACAGGAGTATCATGTATTCCTGCTGTGAGGAGGAAGACAAAGGAATCGTACATTGTCTCTGCCTGAACAGCACTTGTAGGAGTGTGAACAGGTTTTCAATAAGCTGCTTCTAGTCATAGTGTTCCACGGTAAGGTTGGCAGTAGTCAGGTTTTCAGCTGTCCTACCTTTGTGTCCTGTCCCCCTGTCCAACCCCCNTCTTCCTTGTACACAGCTGACCTGGATGTGTGAGGCAAGAACAACGCCTCCCATGTGTCCTGGCCTCTATGTGCACGTATGTATGAATTTTTCATGGACCATCAGACAAGTGTGCACTGTTGGATCAGCTGCGTGCGTGTGCTTTGTCCGTGCGTGCGCATACCAAGCAGCGCAGCTGGATTTCTGCAAAATGAGGCAATGAGTCCACCTGTGTTACATAGGTGTTGAGTCACCAGGGGAGGTTTAGGTTGGATATTAGGAAAAATTTCTTCACTGAGAGGGTTGTGAGGCATTGGAACAGGCTGCCCAGGGAAGTGGTTGAGTCACCATCCCTGGAGGTATTTAAAGGATGTGTGGGTGTGGTGCTTAGGGACATGTTTTAGTGGTAGACTTACCAGTGCTAGGTTAATGGTTGGACTTGATGATCTTGGAGGTCTTTTCCAACCTAAATGATGTCCTGAAAGACAGTTTGCCACTCATTTTGGAGCACAGAGGTGATATATCAAAGCCTGGATGAGTCAAGTCAAAACCTAAGAAAGGTGTTCTTTTCAAAAAAAGTTCTTGTTTGATGGGGCGGGGTGGGAGGCTGGGGGCAGAGTAAAAGAATTAGCAGCAGGTTATGCTTCAGGAGCCCTGGGGGTAAGGGACTCCACTCCTGCATAGAAGAAATATACACTACCCAAATTCTGAATCTCTTATGTGGGCAAGCCTGCCATTAAAACGAGTGGAGTTGTGGATACTCCCTCTGAAAATCAGACTGCATCCTGGGACATCTGCCTAGAGAATTGGACCATTAAGTCCAGGCACTCCAATCTGAAGCACTTTATAGTCTTGGTCAAACATATGGCAGTAACTCTAAGCTGTGACTGTATTAATTGTATGACAGCTTTAGGAACATTGTGGCACAAGTAGAAGAGAACTAGGCCTAAGAGACCTAATTAATGAGGTGCTTTGTTGCTTGGCAAAAATAAATGAACTTTAGCTATATAAAGGTAGATGAAGCAGTTTGCCATTTGACCCAGAAAGGTAGCCCTCTGTTACTTGAAAAGTATAAGGATGTAAAGACTTCTTAGGCTAAAATACATGTAGACTAGGTTTAAAAACTGTTGTAGTACTAAACGTTTGGGTAAGATGTTTGGAAAGTCAGATTATCATAGTGTCACTGTATGACTCTACAATACAGACACAGAAGTAGTGCATGTGGTGAATGGTTAATTCATAGAAAGGAGGTTACAAAAATGTGGATCCAAGGTATGTTTACTTTGGGAGTTGGCAAAGGTTATAAAAATGGCAAAGCGAGAGGAAAATATACTGGTACTGCTCTCTCAAGTGCAGGCTTTTGGCTTCCTGTACAGGACAGCAGGTGCTGCCTACAGCTGTGCTGGCTAGGATGTCAACGTGGGTGAACACCGGAGCAGAGCCCCTCAGTCTCAGTGCCATTTCTGTAGAGCCTGGCAACACTTCAAAGTCCCTCTGATGGGGTATCCTTCTCTGGGCTTGTCTTGTGCCTGGTCTTCTTGCATTTTTTTCCTATTTTCGGATTACTTGCTTGCCTCTTGTTCCTTCTCAGTCTCTTGCAAATGTTCTTGGCTAAGGTAGTGTGTTTTCACATCTTGGCTTCAATCCTGGGGGGCAGGAGGTGGTTGGTATTGTTTTGTTTTTACCAGTGCTATTTTGTTACCCTTTGTTTTCTTGAGCCTCTTTTACAGCCAACCAAATTTAGTGCCTCCTCCTTGCTGCTATTTTCTTGTTTATTGGATTCCCTTCCCCCCAACCCTTCCCCCATGGCTCTCCATTTTCCGTTGTCTTTGTTCTTTATTTCCCCCCTAAGATCCCGAAACAGCTCTGGGAAGATGAAGCATTCAATCTTATTTTCCATCTCCAGCTAGCGCTTTATTAATAACCCATATTTATTTAGCATCTAGAGCCTGCCAAACACACACATTCATACACACAAAGCCAGCCACCAGTGTTTGCTGTCAGGATAATGTCTTCCCGGAGGCTTACCTCCTTCTGCCAAGCCTAGCTAAATGCCTCTTTGTGGAAAGGAAAGAAAACGCTGTTCTTGTTGAATGATGTTTATACTCCAGCATCTCCCTGAAGAAAAATGAACATGGGTCAGAAATGATCCTGGACCCTGCTATTCCTGCAGCAGAACGTGCTAGCGAGGGTATTGTATTTGCAAGGTGAAGACATGAGTTAGAGCTGGATGCATAGCCGAGATTGCAGGGCTCGGGGACGTGGGAGGGGGCAGGGGAATGGTCTGGAAAGGTTCGTGGGCCTCCCAGTTGCCCTAGGAAGTGTTCAAGGACCTGGCTCTACCAGGGCTGGGAGGCTTCTGGGTTGCATCTGGCTACTCCTAATCACATGGCAGCAAGGGCAGGATCCAGTCTCCCTCAGACTGCTGCCCGAATCTGTGCTGAGATTCAGTGTACAAGGAAGCTGGCTGGCTGTGCTTGGGCGAGTGCAGTCTTTTCAGTCTGTGACAGGCCATGGGGCTATTTATATGGCAACTTTTTGCTTGGGAAGCTATGGGTGACTAGGTCCAGCCTGGTACCAGCAAGGACTGCTATCAGAGCAGAAGCATGAGTAGTAGCAGCAGCAGGGCTGCTGTCAGGCATATCACAGGGCTCTTGCTCAGGCCCAGAGCCTAGGGGCTACAACTTGCAACACCAACTATGCTAATTTGCTGTCTTTCCTATTAAATAAACCAGACCGGGGTGTATTTCCTAGCTGTACGAGTGTTAAGCAAGAGTGGCATGACTCAACTCTCATCCATTTTCCCGATTCTCTTTGCAAATGGTAGCCTCATCCAATCGACCAGATGGGAACAGGTCCTGAAAATCCCCATGCTGTGTCCTAATACTATTTGGGATAGTCCTAAATGACCTGGCAAAAATCATGTGAAAACTGTTCCAACACTGGCACAATTCGGATGGTTGAGCGTCTGTGCTAGGGCTCCCTTTCTTCCCTTTAGAGGCTCAGATCCTGTCACTGAGTCCTAGCTCCGTCTTCCAAAGCGGAGACAGTGTCAAATGCTGGGTGGATGCACCTCCCAGTAGGGCTTGGGAGGCTGGACCTGAGCTTTCTGGAAGAAGCCAGCATCAGATGGTGTGCTGGTCACGCCTATGGACAGCACGATGAGCTGAGTTGTCCTCAGGGTGCTCCCAGTCTCTGAAAGCTGGCTTTGACTAGCAGAGCTCCTGCAGGAGGGTTCCTGAGCCGTGAAGGAGCTTATACAAATAAGCAGGAAAGGGTTGTGAGGTGTTGGGCACTTGGACCATATCTTATCACTCCTTTATAGGTCATACCTGCTCCATGGATCAGAGAAAGCCTCTTCCTGTGTGTTTATGGAACTGTAAAATAAGAAGCCCTTATCTCATGTAAGACCTGAACATCTTCCAGTAACCCATCTAGATTCTACTGATTTCAATAGACTTTAAATGGTAGGTTTCAAAGGTTTCAAAGCTGTTTGGTTTGTGAATTTAAATCCTGTTATTTTCCAAATGTCACTGAATACATGTTCTTTGTTGTGAGTTACTGTTGAGAAAGTGGGGCTAGAAATGTGTTCTGTATAGACAAAGAGTTGGGCTTCCCACTCCCTCTCTCCTTCCCTCTCTTTTTTTGTTTGTTTGGTTTTTTTTTGAATGAGATCAAAATAACGGAGTGTTGCTTGTTTAATATTTTAATTGTAAGTAGCCCTGAGAGAGGGGAAAATAAAAGGGGTGGGAGGGTGGAGTGGCGAGGGGGAGTCAAACCTTAATTTGCAGTGAGAAGTGCAAGGGAGGCTTCTTCTAAGCAACCCTAATAGTTCAAAGGATCAAACTAGTCTCATTCTTATGTGAGACTTGTATCTCAGCTGGAATGAACATGGACAGATTTACTCAATTCATTACAAAAATCACTTGACATCTGATTTGGGTAAGCTTAAATTCTTAGGGAAACTTGTTTTCTCTTAGATGTATATTGGGTGTCCCCAGAGAGCAATCGGGGTCAAAATAATTCAGAAGAAAATGAACAAATAGAATAAATAAACTGAATATATGTGTTGTGAGCAAGGCATGCTTGTGCTGGAGCAGTAGGACTTCCCAGACAGCTTGGCCTGGGCCTATCTTGATTGTGCTGAAGTCAGTGGTGAACCTGAATGGTGACGCAGTTAGATCAGGTGGAAACTAGCTCTTTTCCAAACCGTGGCAGTCAGCGAAGGGTTGTCCACAGCAACCCTATGTGTATTTTTGTGTGTGTTGCTGTCTGAGATGTAGTTCCAAGAAATGGTTCACCCATTTCCCCATTCTCACATCAGTGGGAGACTGATTGTAACAGCCTCTTGGAAACCATTCTGTTTCAGTGATGGGATGTTATTTTCTTCATAATAATCATCACATTGTAATCCTAGTGGAAAGTGATATATTGTGTAAAACAGTGGGGTAGTGTTTGCACTGTAAAATGGCTAAAATATTTTTATCCATCAAAAAAGAGCTTTCAGCTTCTATTATTACTACAAAGTCCTATTACTGTTTACAAATACATGTATCCTGCGGCCTTATCCGCCGTCCCTTTGAGTTAAAAGCGGACTTGCACTGACATCAAGCCTGCTTAAGGGGAAAGCAGTGTGCATCCTGAGCATGTAAAACAATCTCACTGTAAGATACAGTGCTATCCAGAGCCCAGATTGAAGGTCTCTTCTTTGAAACACAAATGCTGAGTTCCTATGTGCCCGTTATGCATTTCCAGCTCTGCCACTGAGCTGCTGTGCTAAGAAGAGGTGCCATTTTTGCTCTCTGGGCTCTTCAACTTTTGAGGATTTTTTTTTTTTAATTAACAATGCTGTTTTGTATATAGTTTAAAATATAATAAAACAGCTATTTTTCTGTGCAGGTATGATATGTTAGTTTTCTGTGGTACATTCACATCTCTTTTGTGTTTGCAAGGATCTTGTTGCCATTACTCCAAGGAAATGCAGTCACAGTATAGAAAAAAAAAAGATGTTAAGTTATTCTCTGCATTGTATTTTTTCCTTCTTTTGTCTCTGTATTGCATACTCCTACGTAAGGGAATCATTAGAAAGGCATCTGAAATTACATAAGGAATAAATCAAACTGTAAACATTAGGCCAGCTTAGAAAATTGTATACAAACCTTACCAGAGTTACTGACTGACATTTTGGAGGACAGTTTCATTAGTATAATTCTTATTGACACTGTTGCATCCAAATTAACAGCTTCTATAATGAAGCTGGTGTCACCTGCCAGTTTCTATTGTGTTGAATCTCTCCATTCAGACTGTATTGTTTTTCTGCCTTCCAAAATCCTGAAGCCCTCGTCTCTGTTAAGTGTCTCAAGCAGATTGAACTGTTACACAGTTTCTAGAGTTATTGTAGTTAGCTATTTGTTTTTCTTGTCAGTCACGTATAATTTAACCAAGGTGATCTTGGTAAGATTTCCAGCTGTGGAATTGCAATTAAAAAAAAAAAAAAAAAGTAATCACTCCGAGGACTATTTAAATTCAGTGTTGCTGTTTGACTTGCAGCGAGTCTGCACAAGGTTGGCTTTAGGAATGTAAAATTTTTCATGAAACAGGAAAACAAACTGTTTTTCAGCCAGTGGGACATTTCTGATTTTCTGGGGATGTACCTAGAACTACTCATCAGAGGTTCATAAGTGTGTCTTAGTTCTCAACAAATCCTGACAAATTCAGGATTCAGGCATGGGGAACATGTTTAGGGAAATGTATTCATGGCATTGATCATTTAGCATATGTGCAGAATGATGACATTATCACAATCTTTTCCCATTGGGAAGGATGTTTTTTCTTCCACCCATAAAACCTCTGAACCAGGAAACAAGTGCTGCTAGATTTCACTGCAAACAATCAAAGTGGATCCCATTATACAAAACATCTGGAGATCCTACGAGTCCTTCCAGTTTTCAGTAGAGGGCTGCATTTAGGATCAGAACATGACCATTATTAATACATTTCTTACATCCTATCGTGTATTATGTTCTGATGGAGAGCTGCCTCATCATTCTTAAACTTCAGGTCCCATTGTAGAATTCATGCAGTTGTGATTTCCAGGCTGTTTAAAGTCACTTACAGCAATCTGAGCAGTTAGGGTTTTTGCGTGTGTATGTTTAAGAAACGGTTATTTTATTAGGGTTATTTATTTTTAAAGACAAGTCAAACAAAATGCAACAGGCAACAGTGAAGGGAAATAGCAGATAATCGACCACACGAGGTTCACTGAACACTCTGTGATTGAATTTTTCCTCAACAGATTGTCTGTAATAAATCAAGTAATAAACAAATCTACAGTCTGGTAAAAGGAACATTTAAGCTATTGTGATCTAATTAGTTTGCTATTTCCATATGCCAGAATTCAGCGTGTTTTGCGTCAGTCCAGTTTCCGGTCCATTACTGTCTTTTCTAGACAGCAGAAGAGAGCAGTATCTTGTTCAGCTTGCAGAGCTTCAGTGCCCCTGGAAGCCTCACTGAGTGCAATTGCACTGTGGAGATGAAACAAGACACTTCTGTCAAGGCCCAAGTCTGCCAGGATCCAGGGAGCGACTAGAAGTTCATTTTAGAGAAATCCAGCTTAGGTAAAGGGAGAGAGTTGAGGAGTGTGAGGGTGTTTGGCCACAGAAGCGCTTATGGAAGGGCGATAAAACGTTCTCCATCGGAAAAACATCTCAAATCAAAATCGGATATTTTGCAATACTGTATTTCTTGAATCATTGGTGGCTTATGTGTTCAGTGAGTGAAATCCCATGACGTTACAGCAGATTTCATGAGCTCACCATCCCTACAGCCTTGAAGTCTAAAGATATGTTGGGTCTTCCAACTTTTAAGTGGACTGTTGCTCCACTCATTTACACAAGAGAGGTTTAAGTGTTGCCTAACCCGCTTAGGGGTAGGGATACCTAATTGCCCTTGAAACAGGTGCTCCCTTTAAATTGTTTTTAAAAGCAGTCAGGAAGTAGTAGAACTTTTTTTTTTCCTTGTCTCTGCATTTAAAACCTCTTAGAGGGAACCTTGGAGCCATAGGTTGGAGCTCTATCCCCAGAGCTTTTCTTAAAGTCTGAACTAGAGAAGAGGCTGACGTGGCGTGGTAGAGGTTGTTCATTCAGAGAATGCAAGTGGCCGAGATAATGAACACTCGTGTATTACGAATTCAGCAAGAACACCATTTTGCCCCTTAATGGCATTTTTGCTGCTTTTGTTTCTCATCCCTGGCCAGAACTCAAAACAGAAAAAGGACTGTGAGAATGAACAATGGTGATGAAACCAATTTGCCCTAGTTTTGTGAAAATCATAATAAACTCAGGCTGTGTTTAATTGACATTTTGGACAAAGTTTCTTTAGAAATCTATTCAGCCCTTCCTAATTAGCGTGTAATCTTTGTGTGAGTAGATTATCATTTGGGAGCAGCTGTACCTGCCGATTTCCTTTCTGAGACAGTGCAATGGTAGAACTGATGCTGTGTCACTTCACCAAATAGCTTTTGGGGAGGGAAGGGATGATTTTGGTCTTCTAGCAAAGGGTGTGCGAGTATGCGTGTGTTTCTTGCGTGCATATATAAATTAAAGAGGGAGCGTTGGTGGGGCGGACAAAGGATTCTCTCTTCTTTTGTGAGTTCGTTAGGGAACAAGGGTAGAAAACAACAACAACAAAAGTCTTGCAAAAGAGCTGCAGCAAGGCTGGATTTGCAGAAACAGATGCCCAATCAAACTGCAAATCTTTTCCTTCCAAACCTTTTGTGATGAATGCTGTCGGGTGGATTGGCAGTGGCATGGGACTGTACGGGGCTCTACAAGTTATGGTTATGGCTTGTGTACTGCTGGACCCCACACCTCTGGATTTTTGTATGGGGTTATGAGGTGGCAGACAATTTTGTTTGAGATATTCTACAAATATCAGGAAACAGGCTCCCTGAGGTAATGCCAGCAAGTTTCTTAAGGTGGGCACTCTTTCAGACAGAGGCAGCCAGCCAAGTAACAGCTTGTCTTAGGGGGCAGCTGGAGATTGTCCTTACACCGGTCTCTTCCGAATCCAAGTGTGTTTGTCTGTGCTGGGTTGCCAGGGGTCGGAGCTGTGATGTTACTGTGATGTTACAAAGCATGGTATCTGGCTGAATTTTGGGTTTGTGTACTTGGTCTCTCTGAGCGTCCCCTGTGACAGAGGTTCTAGCCAAGCAGAAGCTGCTTTGTGCCATATCGCTGCCCAGTCAGATCACTAGACTAACTTAATGGTGATTTTGGCAAAAGTTGTCCTCATTTTATCTTATCAGTAAAACAAGAAGCACTCTTCTCCTTCATGCAAACCTTTCTGTTTGTTGGACAGTCCTGGGGCTCTGCACACCCCGTCCTTTTTGCCAGCCCCCGGTGAAATCCCAGCTGGGTGCGTACGAAGTTTCTGTGATGTGGCCAGTCAGCCACTTTCAAAATGAGTTTTTCATCATTGATGGTTACATATGTGCTTCAGTTATACTGTAAGAACTATCGCGTGCTCTCTGGATAAGAAGTAGAAATGGATTCTGAAGTAGCACTAAAAAGGATTTTCTCTGAAAACTTTACTAGAATGTAAAGGATTTGTTTATTAATCTGAAATTACAAAGTTGGGTTTTGTGTTCAGTTAGTACTACGATTTTCAACAGAACATGGGGCAGCAGCAATAAATAATCATTTAAAAAAAAAAAAATCAAGTGCTTGGTTGCAGTTTGTTATAATTTTACCTGGGAACTTCCAGTCACCAAGTTCTAAAAACCAAGTGTATTTTGTTTGAGGGGTTCTTGCTTTACTGATGAAAATGAAAACCTTTTTGGAACAACAGTCTTACTTAACTTTCAAGTCAAGGAAAGGTGACTCTCAACAACTCAGCGTTTGGACAATGACTGCTGGCTCAGATGATCAGTCTCTTCTTTGTAGAGGGAGACTGCTAAGGCACAAGGAGAATGAAATCTGTTGCAGAGATGGGATTTTTCATCTAGTACTCTAAGCAGTTGAGTTTGCTTCTACCAGCTACTAGGAGGAAAATTAACCCAGAACCATGACAGATGACCCAAACTGGCCAAAGGGATATTCCATACCACATGTTGTCATGCTGAACAATTAATATGGGGTGGCTAGCCGGGGGGGTTACCGCTGCTCGGGGACAGGCTGGGCATCGGTCAGCAGGTCGTGAGCAATTGCATTGTGCATCACTTGTTTTGTACATTCTATTATTATCATCATTGTTGTTATTATTTCCCTTCCTTTTCTGTCCTATTAAACTGTCTTTATCTCAACCCATGAGCTTTTTACTTTTTTCCCTTCCCAATTCTCTCCCCCATCCCACTGCGGGGAGCGGGTGGTAGTGAGCGAACGGCTGTGTGGTGCTGAGCTGCCTGCCGGCTCAAACCACAACGCTGTATTCTGCCGTTTTGTTTATGGTGCTGTACCTTACTTTTCAGTTATGAATGAAAAGGAGAAATGATTTGCCAATTACTAGTACTTAAGGAAAAAATGTTTAATTCCTTAATCTATTATAAATCTCCAGCACGAGCCTTGGCAAATCAAACATAAGTTGTCTGTATGTAGGAAGCCTCTTGTGTAGCTGCTCCAGAAGACTTTGCAAGCTCTACCTAAGCATATTCATTTAGAAGAATACCATTGGCAGAATACAACAGAAGATCACTGTCAGTAGAAGAAATCCTGATGTAAATGTGGCCTTTACTTCTTACACTTCAGTTTCTCCGGTGCAGAGTAAAACATTGCGAATGATGAAACAAATTAGAAAACTCTGTTGAGCGCATTAAACATAGGTACAAACTCTGGCTCAGGCAGTTCAGAATCTGCTGGTTGCTAGAATATGGGAAAGTAAATGGTAAAAGGACTACTGTATGTGCTCTTGCTAGTGTCTTTAGGTGTACCTGCAGCTGGATCCAGAAAACTGATCTAGATGAATCTTCAGTGTGTTGCTGTGAATGTTGCATCTGCTTACAACAATAACTTTGGAGGGCAGAATTTGTTGGTCGTTATCATCAGCATTCCTGGTTCAGTCTTCTGTGCATCCTTCGTTGTTGCTGCTTAGAGCGTGCTGAAACGGGAATTCCCACTGCACGGAAGTCCATTAGTTTGATCTCAAGGATGGAATTTCTTAGTATAACTAAAAAAAAAGGAAATCCTTTGAGAACAGAAATTCTGAAAAGGTGCTTAGAAAAAGCTAAAGTGAAGGATTTTGTTGACTTTTTTTCCCAAGGACTTGCAGAGCTGCTCAGAGCAGCTGCCAGGGAGCAGAGCAGCATAGAGACCCTGATCTTTGCAGCTTCCTAAAAAAACACACTGTGATGCACTAAGCATCCCTCTATCCATCCTTCTTCCAACAACATAGGAAACTTGATTTATTCCTTTAAATATGGAAGATCTCACAATATCTGGCCCAGTCTGCCTCTCTGGGGCAGTCTGTCACATTACAGTGCTAGCAGTGAGCAGATTGTCAAATTTTAACAGATTGCCATCCTGAATTTTCTGTGGTGTGCGACAACAGAAAAACATGCAACCTAAGTCATGAAGGTTAGATTTGGAACCCTATCTAATGCATAGTCACGGGAAAAAGAAAGAAAAAAAGACTGTTATTTGTTAATCACAGAGAATAACTTTGCCTTCTATTTTTTACTCATCAGGAGCTTGTAACTTCTGGTTCCACATAGTCAGGAGATTTCAGAGGCGAGCTGTTAGGAGCCTGCCACTACCTTCATCAAAACAGCAGTTGCACAAATACGCCAGGAGTATGTGGGTTATTATCTGCTCATCAAGTAAACTGTTTGCAGCACCTTCAGTCACAGAAAGTATTAGTGAGACAGTCCTACCATTTGTTTTTCTTTCTTTCTATTTTTTGCATTGGTTGGGCCTCTGGCTAAATATTTGATTTCTTCTGTAGAAGGAAAGATTGCAGACATGAATAGCCACAGCTGAAATGGGTAGTGGGTGACAGTTTCATCCTTCTAGCCTATTGTTTTATGATATGGCTATCTTCAATAACAGTTCTTCAGAGAATCATAACCCTTTGTGTGATTTACTGTGGTTATCCTGTATGCCACCTGTGCATGGTATTAATTAAGACCTGGGGAGACGGTGCTATAAAGCTGAAAAATTCACTTTGCCAAAAGGTAGTGCTGTGAAAACCAGTAAAACCTCCACATGAAGCAGTTTGATAGTTCTTCCGAAATTGGTTTATGACTTTTTCCTCAAGAGCTTGAAGTAACATGGCATCTTAAAGATAAACTTACAGGTTCAATTGCCTGCGTAGATGTACAATCGTGCATGTTGTCCACTTAAATTAAATGTGCTTATGGGAATGAGTTTATTTTTTGCATCCATTCAAGCACATGATTGAAATAAACAGCATGGTCCTACTAACATAGCATGCTAGCTATTAATCCACTAAGTACCCTATTAGTACCTGTCACTTTGGATTAGCAATACGTTTTTTATGTTCATCATGAATTTAAGTATACTGACTTTTGGATGGATTAAATCTCTCTTGTTCAACTAATTCCCAAAAAGCATCTATCTGGAGAACCTTATGCCTTAGAAGTCTATTTCTCAGCAATAAGTCCAAATAAGATGGGTTTTATCATCCCAGAGAGTCACTCAGGATGAGGTAATGGGAATAATAATTGGTTTATAGGGCTTTAAGTTTTTGCTGCTAGAAACTTGCTCATACATAAATAAAATAGAGATATTTCATTTCTGTCAGGCGTTTAAATTGTTCAGCAATTGATTAAATGTCAGGCAACCTAATAATTAGTGTACCTGAGTATCATTTAGAATGTAAACTCCCTGGGTGGGGATTTTTCTTTTTCCTTCTCTGTATAATCACCATCTCAGGTCTCACGGTGCATGATTTGGGCTCTTTAACTGCTGTCATAAAAAGAAATAATAATGTCTGCAAAAATCCCCAAACCAAAACCACGTTCTCTAGTGATAACCTAATCACTTCATCTCTGAGGCATGTCACTGTGCCATTTTGGAATACGGCTTAAAAGGGACAACGTGGGCTTTTAGGTCATTAATTTTTCCACTCCTTCAGTGCTAACATACATACAGAGTACATCTCACAAAGGCTGGCTGTTTAAGACCACCACTTGAGCCATGCTACCCTCAACTTCTCGTTTTAATTATCAAAGTCAATAATGTTTTGAACCGAGAGGAGCAGAGTGTAAATGACAGACATTAGATTAATACACAGTCCACTACCGACAGTACTTAGCAGTATTATCAAAAAAAAAAAAAGTCTTCGCAAAACTCTTCCCAGAGGAAATTGCGGGGTGACAATCCTACAGGCTCAAGCCCTGCCTTCGTCCAAACAACAGAGACAATGTGGATGTGCAAGTGAGGACAACACGGCTGCTGCATCAGTGCAACTATCTGTAAAAGAAGGTGGGAAAGCTTGTGAGCTGCTTATTTAGCTCTTGGTCTCTCTGCTGGGGCTGCAGCTGTTGTAATGAATTTTGATAATATTCCTTTTGATTTTCCTATCTCAGTACGAGATATCCACCAGTTGATTTTCTTTGATCAGCGTTGCAGAGCCATTTCATAAATAATTCTCAGAGTAGTTCAGCAGTCAGAATCTCCCCAGCAAAATGACGTTTTATCATGAAGAGCTGATTCCCTAAGTTTGAAGTGTCTGGTAGTCGTTGAAATTTTGCTCAAATCAAAAGCATTCAGAATCTTGGACTTTTGGCAAGGAATCCTTGCTTGCGTGATAACTAAAGGCACAGGGATATATTAGGAAGAATGTGTGGCCTCCTCCCTATCCCACATTCTTACAGCTACTCTGGTTTGTTTTGTGATTGGAATTAGTGGGAAGAGGATAATCCATTTTGCTGATCAATTGCAAGATCGTAGAGAGCTTCTACTAA
>VXAA01006465.1:18018-76155 GCA_013399115.1 Anseranas semipalmata
GGGGGGGATTTTAGGCTTTGAGTTAATGAAATTGAAACAGTATTTTGAGGGGAAAAAAGACAATTTCCAGAGAATCAGTAGCCGTGATTTTTAGCCAATTGAAATTCCACTAGCAGATTCAGTGGTGGGATGGGAGACTTGCTATGGAGGGAATGATGGGTCTGTCTTCTGCTCTGGTATGCTGAAGTCTGACCGACAGAAACATGGTTTCTGCTGGTGTTTTCCATCCCCTGCATGACTCCAGCAAAGCAGGGTTCCCTCGCTATGAGTCCTTTGGCCACCAATAAATACCCATGCTTGTGACAGAATAATATAGTTGTATTTTCTTAAGTAGCTGGAATACCTATTCTAATCTGATTAAATTTTGTCAGTAACTTGTAGGCTTAAGGAAACTGTGTGTGTGTGTGTGCGCTTTCTCAGCCTCCAGTAGAATCAGCTTTCAACTGATCTGAACGCTAGTTGTTCTCTCTAAAACATCACAAGAAGTTCAATGTGTTCCTGTCTGGGCACCCTGAATTTCTGCCATGTAGCTGTCCTTTTTGTTAAGATGCTAACAATTTCACAACATTGTTCAGGCTATCTGGTGGTTTCAGAACTTCCAGTCTAATTTATGGTTATACAAATATCTAGGCTCACATCTGGGACGACGGATGTAAATGTCTTAAAAATCTGCCTGGCTTTTGGAATGGATTTGAGAACCACGATCAAGGTTCTTGTTGTCCATGAAGAGAGCTTGAAGAGAATTAACTTGCTGACACACTTATTTGTTATTTATGTGACCTCCTGGTTCGTGAAGAGGTCACCTTGGGATGGTGAGCCTAATCAGCCTCCTTCATTGGCTTCTCCCTGTTCTGACTAGAAGTACCCTGGGAGCCTATAACAGGACAGCTTCAGCTGTCATGTAGGCTACAATTGACCTGTGGCATCTCCTGGACTAGATGCCAGTCAAGCAGTTCATTTTATTTTAATCTAAGTTAAAGATGTAGGTAATTGTGCTGCAGTCCTTTGTGGTGCCAAAGTCCTTTCTTGGATGTAGTTGCAGGTGAGGTTGCATGTATCCTACTACCCATGTGTTGCAGTCAGCTCCGTTCTCTCAAGGGCCATACCCTTCTTGTTTATATTTTTAATGATCTGCTCCAGAACAGAATTTCATGCAGTTGGATTATTACATTTTCTGTCTTCATCAGCTCTTTTCTGGGATTCACCTTGTACTCAGACCTGTAGGTCCAGCTCTGTAGAACCCTGCAAGGGTTTTTAAGACTTGCCTATATCTAGTTCCAGAAGCCAGGACAGGAGGAATGTTCCAACACGTCAGCACATTTGTTTTCTCCCCAGCAGTCAGCTGTATAATCTGGACATAACCCAGTTAATCTTCTCTGATGGGGCACTTCCTATTCTTTTTTTCCATTAACTCTCTAAAAGGTTATTAATCTATCTGATCCTTTGTTTAGTCCCAAAACAGCTTTAAAAAAAGCTGTCCTTTTTTTTTTTTTTTTTTTCCTTTGTCTTTGTTACTATGGCTGTTGGTTATTTCCAAGTTTAGGAAGAATTCCGTAGGGAAGTGCTTAACTGGACTATTGGCATTAGTGAGCTATATGTATGTTTGAAGGATTTATTTACAAATGCAAGGGGCACTGCTCTGAAATCTGTTTTAATTGAAACAGAATTGAAAGGTGTGAGAAGCTTGTGGTAAATATGAATGGGAGAACGAGAAGCACCCCCCACCCCGCATTTACACATCAGTCATGGTTATGTGGTTGTTATGTTTTCTGTCATGCAGCTTGAGTTACTTTTTCTCTTACTTCTGTCATCATTGCATGTTTAAATTCCAGCAGAGCAAATGGATTATGATTTGTGCAAGTATGGAAAGGAGTATTTGGACTTGAGAGGAAAGTGATTTGATAGTCAAAGAGGGAAGGGACCTGGGGATGGTGTGTATCCTCTTGGACTTGGTCTGAGATCTCTGTCATCAATTGAGGAAGGCAGACATCATGGGAAGGTTGAGCACAGCACATGTAGGGGGCATAAACTTTTGTTTCATGGATATCTTGGCAATTTGGTTTTTTCTTATCTCAGCTGAAAAGTGATTGCTCTGGATTAAAATCTAGATGAAGAGCATGAGTCAACAATAGAATGTTTCACAGACTGAAGAAGGAAATGTGTCTGTGCTGTCATTTCAGGTTCACACGCTGCATGCATTATAACATAACCGTAGGTGAGCAATACTGTTACTGAGTCAAACTGATGGTTCACTGGCTTTTGGCTTGATGGAGGTGGAATTGGCCCATGGTCATCATAAGATACAGGAGTTGTAGAGCTATGCCTTCAGCTCTCCCACCTGCACAAATCGCTTGGGTCTCGTGGTCTTGATCTGGATGCTTTATGTTGACTGTGTCAAAAGGCCACAGGACCACTGTTGGTTTCTAATAGCTCCAAATCAAGTGTCCAGGAATCCACTGTGAAAGCCAGCTCCAAAGATTCTCGAAGTCCCTGTGCCATCAAAGGGACAGTGCTCTAAGTGCTACAGATGCTCTGGTAAATCTCTGCCCATGGGGAAGCTTAGAGTGGTGGCTGCCGTCTCGCCCCAGGGGCTGTTTGCTGACAATGGGGCCTCTCCTTCCTCTAGGCTAACTTTGAGAGGAGGACAAGGGTGCTTAAAACTGCTTGAACTTCCTCCTCCTTACCCTCATTATTTGCAGTTTCTACGCTGGGAAGTGTATTGCTTTTCAGTGAGATGATAGCTCCTTTCAAGCAGGAGATAGACTCCCAGCTTATTGAAGTAGCTTTGAAAACAGTCATCCCTATTTGTAGGGCAGCACTAATTACTGGCTTCTGGCCATCACTCGGTGGCACCAGCATATGCATCTCTGTGCCTCTTTTTCTTCCCCTTTCAGTGTCTTCTGAAGCTCTCTTTCACTCTGTTAGTGAACCTTTGGCATAATGACACACTTATTCATACTGGGGTCTGTAGACAGTAATAGTGAAACTATTTCTGCATGTGCTTTCTTCAGGTTGGTCACTTGGAAAGCTCCAAGCCCATTTTTTCCTTCTTAATAAAAATAACTAGTTACGCTGCATCTTTACATATCACCATGAGCAACAACAACCTCACTCCAGTAATGCTTGATCTTTCCTTGCAGCAAAAGCAATCGATCTGTTATCAGAATTGCAAATATTTGATGTCTGTAATAGTTATGCTGAAAGAATTGACTACACTAATAATGTTTTGATTTTTTTTCTGCTAAGCTTTTCTAAAGCAAAAGAAAATGAGAATACTAGATGCATGTTGGTGAAAAAAAAAACAGCTCAAATTAAAGCATTTGTCTTTTTTAGAAAGGAAAAAAAATCAACACACTTCGAAATCTGAAATGTTCTGGCACCTGTTGACTGCATCCAGCAGGCAGAGAAGGCAAAGAACTTTTCCCCTCACTCAGACTCATTCACTAATTGATGGTAATGTCAGACCACAAGAACAGAGCCAGACCATGCAAGGAAAGACTAAAGCATTAGCTGTTTTCCCCGGTGCCCAAGATCCCAAAGTGTAATCTTAATAACTGGATGTGTCCTTCAGTTGTGCGATTTCCTGTATTTTGAAGACATTTCCATTACATCTTTCAATAGTGCAAGCCCCATTTAATGCTGTTTTAGGAAGAAATTGCTATATAATGTAGTAGCCTAGGTACACGGGAAACAACAGCTGAGAAAAGAGTTTTTGGCTCCAGTTGAGTTAATTTGCTTTTTCTTCTTGGTTATACAAACCTAAGAAACCTGTAGACCTTGCAGTGCGGGGGGTGGGTCATAAATTCTTTACTTGAATCATGTACAAATCTGTGTTTTAACACAGGCTATAACAGTAGGTCTGCTCCTGAATGGGAATTTGGGGATACTGACTTGATCCCAATATGTGACAATGGTAATACACGCCTTACTGAGGGAACAGTGACAAGTTTGTTTTTGAAATATAGATGAAATAACACTGGGTAGAAGAAGCAGTGTATTTCATTTGTTAAATATGTTTTCCAGTGAAAGATAGAATTTTAACGTCATTGTATATACTTGAAAACTGATGTTTATTTTCATAGATTATGTTTTAAGATTTTTAAACAAGAAAATTAATGATTTTTCCAAATATTAATAAGTCATTGCTATGAAATGTAAGACATTTCAATCTCAGTAAGCAAAATTGTACCAAAGCATTGAAGCAAAAATTTTATTTCATTGCTAAAGTTCTTTCAGTTTGGAATATTCCAAATGAACATAAACACAAGTACCATTCTCTGAATTTTTCATCAAGTTTTTTTTCCTATACCACCTCCTTCTGTGTACTCCTTTAAGCATATTAAAATTAAATTTTTCAGTACTTAAACTTTTTTTTAACTGAACATATTTTGGTTAATGGCATTTTTAATTGCAGCAAACAGGAAAGTTCCCTGGTAGAATGTACCTCTGATGGATATCTGCATGCCAACCCTTGAAGCTGTAAACATCCTGAAAAAAAACATTTCAGAAGGATGTTTTTGTCAGGTAGGCACGTATCTTATCTTCACTGTTACTGAAAAATCAAATGCCCATCGTTTTTTCTTGCTTTACCTCATCTGTGTTTTGAGTGGCGGTAAGCAGAACCTCAGTCCTCAGCAGAAAATTAAAACTATACAGTGATTAATGATGAGATGTTTTAAGTTTATGAATCAGAAGAGTAACTCTACGAACCCAAAACCACACACATTTGACTAAGGGACCACATCAGAAATAAGCATTTCCACTTAAACTTGTCAACTCCATACTGTCCATGAACAATAGAGGTGCTCATATCCAATCTTCCAAGGTCTATATTTGTCATACATTTACTGCTGGTAATATTTTGATAGTTAATTTTGTGCTGTGTATACTTACAGATGTTATTGGTCTTTCTAGTGCTCACGTTTCTCATTTCAACACACTTCTGGGAATCTAAACCATAATTCAGTTACCAAGACTATGCATTTCTGCTAGCCTCAAGATGACAGAAATAAAGATTTCACAGAACTCCTTAAATGTTTACATGGCTGAAAAAAAATATGTACCAAACATGTTTTGCAGAGTGATTTTTTTTAGGAATGTTTTATTCTTTCCAAGAATCCTCCCTGACCAGAGCAGGGGAAAATGTAGCTCGGAAGTGGCTGTAATCTGCCTCGTGGCAGTCTGACAATTCTGTGTCTCAGGTTTCCTACCGAGGTACCATTTTCCCATTTTGCTTTCAGTCATCTCACTGAAAAGCTGGTTCTGAAATTTGAACCATCTCCAACAGGACTCAGTGCACAAACGCTGGCCATTTTCAAAACTTCCTGCTGACACTGCTAGGTGATGTTTAACTATCTCATTGTGTCTCCCGTTGCTGTAAATCAGGAAGGTACATGTAGAGAGTGACCTGGCTCAAGAAGGGCCGTGCAAAAGTCCAACGGCATCACTGGCAGTAAGAAATTGCTGTGGAGCTCCGGTGAGCTCCAAAACCAAGGGCTTCAGTACTATTTTCTACAGCCCGGTTGGGGTTCAGGGTTCGGCTCTCATGAACGAACACGGTTCCGTTTCTTGCGGCATGCTCCTTTTCATACTCTGGTGTGGGCAGCGAGGGTGTTCTCTTCTGCCTTGCCACCCAGGATCTCTTGCTGCTATGTTTATGTCCTTTGCTTCACTCCTCCAGGCCAAAGAGAAGATGGAAAGGAGCTAAAAATGTTCCCATCTCCTTCAGATCTTAGATATATGGATAGGTAGAAAAATAAACTGTTTCTTTTGTGTACATTGTATCCATACCATTTGCTTCTGAGATGGAATTCTCAAGGCTTGTATTGACATTTGGACTTAAGCTCTCCTTGAAAGCCAGGGAGAGCTTGCTGAGAGTCTAATTTCTGCAGCTGTTTAAGAAGTGCCTAGGTTTTATTGTTTTATTTTACCTAAACATACTAAGTGTGATGCACTAGGTAGCGCCTGCGTGTCCAGATCTCCCATCAGATCACCTTCTTATCCTCCACATGGTTGGAGATGACCTCCAGGATGAGGTGTTCCATCACCTTCCTGGGGATGAAGGTGAGGCTGGCTGACCTGTAGTTGTCTGGGTCCTCCTTCTTGCCCTTTTTGAAGACTGGAGTGACATGGGCTTTCTTCCCGTCCTCAGGCACCTCTCCTGTTCTCTGGGAGAACAACAGCAGGTTGTTTCCCACACATGCAAAATTGTGCACAGCATATGCAGGCCCCAAAGCTGCCTGCCCTGTCTGATAGCAGGGAGGCTCAGTACTCAGAGCTACTGGCTTCCTCTGACTCTTGTTCATGCTTGTTTGTCTTGGGATTTTTTTAAAAAAACACCAATGTCACTGGCATGGCAAGAATTAGCTGCAGGGGAAGAAAAACCGTAACAACTTGTGTTTAATAAATTGCAGTTTTCCTATGATGCAGAGTATCTTACAGTGCAGTGAAATACCTTCCTTATTGGTCTGCTAGTCATTAAATAATTTCTCCAACTCAGTTTATGTCTTTCTGTTGCCAACTTGGAGACTTATATTGCTTTCTCACTTAAATCATTGGCTCCTAATGATCCAGCTGAATTTTTATGCCCAACCTATTCCCCAGGAGACTTTTATATACAGTGTAATGATATTGTTTGCTTGGGCGCTAGCAGTTAAGTATTCTAGCACCTCATTTTATAGTCTTTGATACATTTCTGAGGGAGAAAGCGCTTAAGATATTTCTGAGAGGTCAGGATGGCGGTTGTATTAAGGCTGTGAGCACAAAGCACATGCTCAGCTTTATTTAGATGTTCAAAACTTTTTAATTAACATTCCTCCCTATGCTGGGCAGGTTACATCTCCTTCGTCAATGTTACTGCTGCATTAGTGATGCCATTATCACAAGCAACAGGAGTGAAGGGAATGGGAGCTAGGCACTGGCAGGTGTATGGCAACAGGGCATCTTGGCTTGACCCCAAAGAGCCTTTTGCTGTGTCTGCTCAGCTTGCCGGCTCTTTGGGACATCTCTACATGCTGAGTAGAAATATTTTTAGTGCAAAACTAATAATTTGGTTTACGTTCAGCATCATAAACCAACGTTGTCAGAGGTTTCCAGTCCGGGAACCAGAAACAAAAATCAATTACCAGCAGAGCCTTTGCTAGGAGGCACCAGCAAAGTGGCTGAATTGAGGGCAGCTTTCATGGCTTTGCTTAGTTCTTTCTGTTCTTACTTGGATCTTGGCTCATACCTTGAGGCCAGGCTCCCGGTGCAGGAGCACTGCGGTGCCGCGAGGTCTGTACCTCCCGCTCCTGGCAGGGAGGCCCTCCTTTACCTGTGCATCTGCTAAATTGCTTATCAGCCTTTCTTCTTAGCATTGTTCCCCGTTGACATATGGCACAGGGAGCATGCGTTCATCTCGGCTGCCACGAAGCATTCAAGGATAAGAAAGCTACGCTACCTCGGTGCTTGCTGTCACGGCAGCTGTCTCAGGGCGAGTGACCTGAGCACGGCGTGTGTTTCTGTCTTTGCTGCCTGCGGAGGGTGGGTAGCAAGAAGCTGAGAGTAGAGATCTGGCTTGAGGCAGCCACGGTGCGGTGGGTTGAATGTCCCTATGCTGTTTGTTATGGAGCTGGGGCAACTGTGTTTCTTCCTGCTGTGACAGGCCCCTGCCAGCCTGGCCCATGAGCTGGCTTCTTCCTTGAGCTTTCCACCAAGACTAAACAGTTCCTGCAGACAGCTGGAGACAATTTGCTTAAAATCCACTATTATAAACTTGCAGGCTGTAGTCCAAAACAGGTAAATAATGTTCTCCTTTTGATTTCAGAAGTCTCTGTTTCATTTTGGGGGGATGTATTATGCAAAAAGAGTTTTTAAAGACCGCTGACATGCCTTCCTTCTTCAGAATGCCTTTATTTTCAGAGCACTGAGATCATCTCACGGGCTAAATCTCTCTTTTGAAGCCTGAATTCCTGCACAGCCATGCAGTTCAGTGTACCGGTAATTTTGAGAACATATTGAGGTGTTACAGAGTAAGGTATTATTAAATGAGAAAGATGGCAAAGATTCAGAGAGTCATGTTTTGTTTCAGTACAGGAATATGTGTGCTGTGTACATGTAAAACAGTAGTAATTGGTGCTCTCTGCAGGCAGCAGGATTGAGATTTCTGTGAATAATTTAAATTTCTTCCCCAAACTCATTATTTCCCCTTTCCTTGTGTTACAGTCTGTGTTCTTCATTTACTTGGTACAGTTCTGTGGCACTTTGAGAAACGCTGTGTAAACAATAAGCTAACGATTCCTATTCATCTGGTCTTGTTCATGCTGTTTGAGATCATTAGGCGGACACTGGGCCCCCTCCTACCCGTGTCAAATTGCTGTGTGATTTCTAAATAATGATTTTGTGTCATATAACTTAGAGAGGTTAACAGAAGCTCCTGGACTGTAAATATAATACTGGTACACTGTATTTGGTACTGTAAACATGCCATGAAAGTCTGTATTATGTAGCACAGTCTCTGATATTGAATATGTAGATCAGAAGATTTGAAATCACCGTATTACAACATCTAGGATGAGATTTGCCCAGCATCAGTGTTGTGCTAGTTCCCATTAAAATCAAAGGGAGTTTTTCCACTGGCTGCAATTAAAGCAGCTGGGCAGCACTGAGCCGTAGGGCTAAAGGCATATCCTTCCAATCACAGGTAATTCAATCAAACCGGTTTGTACTCTTGTTTGTTTACTTTTTGAATGGTTACCACATGCAGCTGCAGGGGAAAAGAGCAAAGCAAGTCAATTTGATCATCTCCTGTTCATTTCCTGTCACTGTTTGCAATGATATAGCAATTTATATTTATTGGCAGGAGAGGAACACTTTGGGATGTGAAGTTATGACCATCACAAAATATCTTTTTAACTATACCACACCACTTCTTTTAGTTGAGACCCTAAGTTATATATTAATAACTCTAACCTGGAAACAGCCAGGGGAGCCTACTGTCAGGCTTGCAGTGGTGTTTCTCTATTTGGACTGAAATAAGCTTTCAAGGTGAGTCTGTGCAGTAGGCTTCATTCCTCTGGTTATTCAGATGGCTACAGGTAAGCTTTTTAGACTTGGTGGTGGGGTGGGGAGGGGGAGGATTTGCCAGATAGGGAAAAACTGGAGAAATCAGCTTTAAGTTCCCTAGAGCTCTCCTTTCTTGGGAATCACAAACCTTAATTTATGGCCACAGAAACAGGAGTTCTGTGAAAAGCAGATTGTTAAGGCGTTTTCAAGCAGAAGATCTCGTAGTTTTGCGTTGACTTCCGCATGTGCGGTTTCACGCGTGAAGCTGTAGGTGACAGGTAAGATGCAGGCCCTTTTGTAAAATGGGAACCACGCTCCTGGCAGCGTTTTGTTGTCACTGTCAGATCCAGCCTTTAGTGAATGTTTGGCTTTACTGTTATCCAGGGGGTGTGGGAACACCGTGCACTGTCTCCAGCGCAGAGTAAAGGTACTGAAAAAAAAGATTATTTAAAACAATAATAGTAACAATATTTCTTCTGGCAACCCATGATACGTTACCACCTGGTGGCCAATATAACATGGCAGCATCTGTCCATCTGCTCCTTACACCATACAAGAACGTCCTTGCCAACATCTTTCGCGTTCAGAAGTTGGTACCACTTGATGGGGGCTTGCCTGCTCCTGCCTCTCAGCAAGCCAGGGGAAATACTGCGAGCGTGCGAGGGCCATACTCTGCTGGGGAAGCAGAAGATGGCAGGCTTGTTGAAGGGAAGGGAAGCTGTCCCTACTTCTCAAGGATACAAAGTTAATGTAGCTAGGAAGGCTCTTTGCCTCCCTGCTCCCTCAGCAGCATTTGAATTTACTTGCCACTTGGAACAGAAGTTGGCTGAAGGGCTGGGGTTGTAAAATGAAATGTTCCTAAAGCATTCCTGAGAACTTGCGATGGGGTAGAGGAGAATGACATCCAAATTCATGCCTCTACAGTGGCAAAGAGGGCAGCAGGAGCCCGGCCACTTTAATTAGGCACTGGAGAATCTGTTACGGGAGCACACTGTAGGAAACCAGGCTGCGTAGTTCAGACTACTTGTTATTAACAGGGTAGCCTGCAGGGGCCCCGGGCTTGCAGCAAAAGTTTGTTTATAACGCAGCACATTCTCCCACTGTGCTGTAAAGGAAGTCTGGATGGGGTTTAGAAATCAGATTTAACTCTTTGGTGGGACTAATCTAAACTCAAACCAGAGGCCTAGCCTCTGTTCTGCTAACCTCGCCTTCTCCCTCCTACAGCTTTTCTTTGTTTCTGACCTGATATGAGTGGTGTGGGTCACACACACTCCTGTAAATGAGATAGAACAAAACAGCGCATTTTGCTTGGCAACCTCAGAATCCCCAATCTGATGGGGAAGGATGCGTGAGCAAAACCTCAGCAGGTAAAAGATCCTGCTGCCCTTAGGTTGCAGAGCTACTCATATATATACCTACAAAGAACAAAAGGAGGAGGGAATTTGAATGTGCAGAGGGCAATCAGTCATGCAGGCTTCTGTGATCCTTTTGGATGAAACAAATAATTTTAATCTCTGTGTTTGTGTGAGAGGGAACAATGGTATTTATTTGGCAGGTGTGTGGGCACGCTCTCTCTGAAGCACACAAAGCATAACAAATCTGTATTTACAAACCTGAGGAAGCCTGCGCTGAAGTCAACATATTAAAGTTCTGAGAGCAGCTTGAGGGATGATTTGCACTGAGTGCTTTCACCCAGGTTTGCTGAGACAGAGAAAGGTGTTGACATAACATGTGTTTGAAACATTGCTTACACTTTCTCACATGAAACTTCAGCTGCTGTTTCGAAGTTTGCCAAGCGCTGAGCTGAAGCAGAAAAATGCTTAAAAATCCCTTGTCAGATGCTTTGCTAGATGAGAGAAAAGACAAGAAAACAAGTACAGTATGCAGAGGGCTGACTTCCACCCATTAAAATCTTAATTTTACAGTCTATTACTCACAAATTTAACTAGACAGAGAAGATCAATATCCGAACTCTGCTAACAGCATTAGTTGCTGTATACCCTGCCTAAGAATAACATGATTTTGTGGAACTCTTTGGGAGAAGTCAGGAGCTGGACTTCAAGGAGCTCTTTATTCAGTAGGAGGTTATACTGTTTAAGACCAGAGAACACCGCTTAGCAGAAAGAGGTAATTAGAAAGCAGTAGTAAATGCTACTGCTCCAGCAGCTCGGGAAAATGTAAAACACCATCGCTGTGTGCAGCAGGCTGCAAAATGAGAAAACTGTACAGGAAACAATGGTTCAGAAAATCGGTGTGTTAATGGATAATGGAAGGGAGGACCCTTCTCCACCCTCTCCATTGCTTGTGATTTTGTCCTGAGGAGGCCAATGGAAAGAAAGCAGAAAGAGGGGAAGCACTTCAAAAACCCATGTGTTCCCTTTGCATGCAGGAGAAAGTAGGAGGAAAGCATACATTCCCACTGAGCAATGGATAGCCTTCTCTCTTCTCCTGCATAGCTGATTTCTTTTTCTTGGAATCTCTTTATTTGATCTTTGAGTTGAGATTGGATATTTTCCGTAAGATAAGCATCTTCCCCTGTAAAAACAGGGCAGGAAGGCATATAGGATCTGTATTACTCACTTGAACAGATCAGATGTGGATGTTCTTTCAAGGTTTCATGGTTTCAGGTGAAAAAGTTTAGGAAAGAACTCCACAGATAAAGAAATAGTTCAGAGTGTGGGCCCCTGCTCTTCTTAACTAACACAGCCAGTATTCTGAGACTCAGTAGTTAACATCAACTCTGTTTTTCTCTTAAGTGTACAAGGCCTACCTAACCGGGGGCCAGAGAGCCACCAGGCCCGTGAAGCTGTGTTCAGATCCAGCTCCCTTTCTAGGAAGAAAGACGTCAGCTTTTGCAAGAGGAGTCACTGCTTTCTGGGCACTCCTCACCGGGACACGTAATAAGTGACGACAGAGCTGATGGGAGCATACATGCTGTCCTGTGTCACTAACAAGTGGTCAGAGGAGCTTTGCTTGTGATTTGCAGTCACTTTTGTATTAGAGGAAACCAGGATCTGGACAAAGGTTTGGGTGCTTGCTTTACGTTGTCGTGCTATTCTACCTTCCATTCATAAGAGCTCTGTATTGTATAAAAAGGGTAAATAGTGCTTATATTTTCTCCACACGGTGTAAAATAGGATTGCTATGGTGCTGTTGAGATTTCTTAGGTCTAACTACAGATATTTATTTTATGGGGAAGAAAAGATGATTAACTTAGTCAACTATGAGAGCTCCTCCATGCAGACAGTCTTTTGTGCCATCCTGGAGTGAGAAATTAATAGGGTTTTTGTATGTGTCAGAGTTTGTGCGATATATCTTGCTCTTTAAAACCTTTGAAGTTTTAAAGAGCCTACGTTAAAAACCATTTGAAAATCATTAAAAGCCATCATGTGTCGCTGAATTTATTTTATTTTCGTGTAAGTTTAAAAGTTCACGGATGTTCTAGTCACTTCAGCTTCTGTCCTGTCTCTTGCTGCGGCTGCCATGCAATTGGTTCTTTGTTTCTTTTTAGTGCTTTGGCTACACAGATGACAAAACAGTCCTGAAATGTGACACTGTCCATCAGTCCAGTTTGCCTCTTTTGCGTTTGCTAAACCTGGTTGCCAGCCCTAAGCGACTTGCGAATGCTAAGAAGAGTGATTTTCTTTTCTCAGGTTTTCCTTCCTCTGGTGAGAATTCATAGCTTTTGTGGTTCCTTTTGAGCACTGCATATTTATGGAGGTCTGTTTTATTTCCTTTTTGCATTGCACAGAGTACTGCAGCTTTAAATTGCACTACCACAGGTGGCAGCTGAGCCTGATTCAATTCTAAGTGAATGTAAATAAACCTCCATATTTCAATAGAGTAAAAATTGTATTACCATTTTTTCACAAATAGACAAGACAACAACCATGTTTATTTATCACAGTGCAAAGATACCTGTACAAATGTATAGTTCTTCCTCTGCAGCATAGGAGCTTCCAGCCTGGTGCCCTAATTCAGTCTTTGAGTCCTTCTGTGTCAAAGCAGAGTGTTCGAGTCACCTAACCTCGACTCCTAAATGTGTGGCATGTATTCTAAGCTAGGCATCATGGCTTCAGTGTTTTGCAGAGATCATCACACCTTGTGGGCTTGTATCTACAGAGATGCTGGACGGCAGACTTAGAGGGTGGGTCAGGTTCCTCTCCGCCAACTTTAGCAGGTAGGATGGGATCCATCTCCCCATATCTTTGGTTTGCTGGTTGCATAGGAGTAGGCAAGTGAGTTCAAGTTCGGGCATAGACTCTTACTAAGAAAAAATCTACTGAATGAAAGAGGCTGGGACTGTTCAGGACCTGTTATTGAAGTATAATACCTGTATAATACAAGGATTCGGTTTGCCTTGGGACCTTGCAGGCTTTTAAAAGACCTTGGGACCTTGCAGGATTTGGCTTTTAAAGAAAACGTTCTGTAAAACAAGCAGGCTGTCACATGTTTTCTCCTCATTTGCTCAGTCAGAGGTAAGTGGGTTGTCCTGATGCACCAGGAAGCAACCCACGAGAGGGACACTTGTAGTGAAGCCCTGTAGTGTGCTCTGTCTGTCCATAAAGAAAAGGGAAATATAATCCAGTACAAACCGTTAAAACGATGACCAGTGGTACTCTCGGATCCAACTGCAACTGCTGCAAGGGGCAGTAGAGGTCTGGTGTTTCTATTTGCAAAGGATCCACTGGAGTGGAAGTGGTGGGTATGTGACAGAGCCAGGAGCAGGCAGCTGCAAGACATGAAACTTTAATCAGCCCTAAGGCTGTCTGTGGAGTTTGTTGCTTCTTGTAGATCCCAATGGCAGCTACTTGCCAGTCCAGGTATCGATTGAAGAAGTATTCAACTAGTCCAATGGCAGAAACTGTCTGCTTTCTCCTACGTGCTGTTATTGTGGGGAGATGCTTGCTGGTAAATTCTTTTGTACTGAACGCAAGGCTTATGTTGTGTGCTCTCTAGCTAGACACACGTCTCCTGCGTTTGCAGGTCCCGTGGCTGGAGGAGCTACTCTTTTAAGTCTTCCTGAGCTGCAGCCTAGCACAGTGAGCCTTTCCTTGGTTTAGGACCTGAGAGTAGGTGCCAGCTTTTGCGAGAGCAGATAGGTGGTAAATCCAGTCAACAGCCGTGAATAGATTGTAGAGTAGCATAATTATAATAATGTTTTAAAATATTCCTGTATCACTTACGTGTTTGTTGTTTTTTTTTTTTCATCTCGCGCTTTGAAAATAACCTCTGATGATCTGTGGAAATGCATCTAGCATTTAAATGAAATCTATGTGTTTCCCTTGGACATAGAGTTTTGGCTAGAGCTTTCTAAAGAAAAATAAAAATCAGACAAAAGACCCTTATCCTTTGATAATAGTTCTGTTTCAGTGATGTCTTTTAATTATGCTAGCTGGCTGTGTAAACTTAATTGCATTAGAGGCTGCTAATTATCTGATTAGGAAAATGCTTGGCTGTAATGGCTTATTTTAATGATTTGACTATGTATGCATGTGATTTTTAGTTGTTTAGCTGTTACCTCAAATTGTTAAACTCTTTAAGATGTTTTCTGTCTTTTTAAAAAGAAAAAATCTAATATATGAAACATGAACACATCTGTCTTGGTCCTGAGTGGTTTGTGGTTTGTGCCTACCTGTAAGCCACCACGTCTCTGTTGTCACTCATACTTGTTATGTTCACCCTTCCACCCTCCTCCCCTACGTCATCCATTAGGTCTGGAGGCTTCATAGTTAGAAACTGAATTCTGCACGGGTAGACCAAAGAAGGAGACTGTGGGGTGTTCTGCTTCTTTGAACTGCCTGAGATAGTGTAAGGTTTGCCAGAAATTGCATGAGAAAAGAAGATGGCACAGAGTTAGCATCTTCTGGCTAATGAATTCCAGAGGATTTGGTCCTTCAGATCATCTTGCATGCCTGGATTGTTGGGCTGAATAAGGGCTGTTATCTCCAGCCTAGGGGTCATGGCCAAGTGATATGAGGATGAGAGGCAGGGGTGTGAGCCTGATGAATCTCATTTCACCAGCTGCTTATGCTAGTTCTTAGGAACACCTTGAATTATGAATCTGTGAGTCGAGTTGTGGCCAGGAACATTTCTGAACAACTGTCCAAGCTAAAGTAGGCGTTTGTTCCTTAGTTTCAATTGATCTTCAAGGAGTGATGTCTTAAAACATTTCTTGCCCTTTAGAGCACTTACTGAGTGCCAGGGGGATTTTGGGGTCATTGCAGAAGTGATGATAAAGGAGATGAGATTAAAGGAAAAAAATTTAAGATGTTTCAAATTCCCCTATTCATTTAACCTTTCCAAAGTGGCATATGAGCCACCCATATGTTTTTGAAGTTATGGAAAACAGGAAAAACAAACAAACAAAATAATAAATAATAAATAATAAAATAAGATAATGGATGTTATGTGTGTGTGTGTGTGTATATATATGTGTGCATATACAGAGAGAGAGACGTATCCATACAACACTTGAACTTATCTTGATATTGCAGTACCTGAGGCAGGCTGACTTCTTTATCTGTTAGTACAAGAAAATTTCTGTTGGAGCTTCCCAGTTGTGGTTTAGTCTCACTCCCATGCCCGGCTCTCACTTTGAGTCCAGCCTTGCATCACTGCAGACTTCCTCTCAGATGCTTCCAGAGTGGGTTTCTGAATATTCCCAAAGCAAGGCAGTCCTGCTTATTAAACAGATATGTCCTCGTGCCAATGATGGTGCACCAATGATGGTGCAAAGACTTGTGTCATGCCCCCACTCCCCTCCAAGATTTCCTGTCTTAATAGCAGTGCTCAGCACAAATAGTCTTACTTGATCATTTCGGGTCTGTTTGCTCCAAAAGAAGTGATTCCATTTACTTGCCCCTTGCAGCGTCTAACTCTCAAGAGTCTGCTGACGACCAAATGAAACCTCAGGCCCTCTCATCTGCTTCAAGAATGAAGTGGAAGTTGTGCCTGGCCTAGAACAGCAACCCTAAACCTACAGACAGGCTCTACAGAGAAAGGATTAGGGTGTATATGAAAAGCAGCTAGGCTAACATTAAGCGCTAGGTGCAGTGGCTTTGAATTGCTCCTTGCAGCAGAGGTCAGGGTCGTTTTGCCTTCAGCAGGGGCATCTCCAGGCTCCTGCTGAGCTTCCATAAGGACATGTAATTGCAGGTTTGGAGAGCGGCTGGTACCGCCTGTCCTTCTGTGGAAGGCCACCAGCCACCTGAGCTGCGGGATGGTGCTGAAGGGGTGAGCTGCACAAGCAGGGAAAGCTGGGGACAGAAGGCAGCAGAGGAGGGGAAAGCCAAGAGGGCTGAGAAATACAGCTAGAAGGAAGGGGTTCAGGTACGAGTCACTGCTCGGTCGTCTGTCACTCTCTGAAGGGTTTGCAGAGAGCAATTAGGAACTGGAAAGCAAGTCTCTGACCTGCTGTAGTCTCAGCTTTTGCTGCCAGGTGTTGCAAGTAAAGGCAGGCACTGCCACTTTGTATTTAATTGCTGTTTGGTGGGTAAGGCTTTAGCTTTTCTTTTTTCCTTCTTGCCACCTCCAGTGTCTGCAGGTGGAAGAGGCAGAAGAGATTGCTTCAGAAGCCCCTAACATGACAGCCCTGCAGGGCTGGTGATAAGAATTAATCTCAGGCATTTTTCCTTTTCTTGATGGTGGTTGGGAGTGTGGGTGGAAAGGTCCGTGGAGATGCTCCGAGACTGATTCTTCCATTTGTTTTTTTTGTTGTTGTTGTTTACTTGTTTGGATTTTGTTGTTGCTGCTGTTATTATTTATGTTCTTGTTTTCCTAAAGGATTATTGTGGATATTAGCTGTGTAATGGCAGAAAGAATATAAATGGAGGGGGAAGGAATTACTGTGGAGTTATTTCTTTTAGGGGAAAAAGGAAAAAAAAAATGCATTGATGATTTGTTCTGGCTTACTCTTGGATGTTTTTCAAGGGAATAGTGCAATCTATAGTGCCAGATAATGCAGGCCCTTTAAGGGGTGTTTTTCCTAATCAAAACAAAACTTTCTTGATTATTTTACCAAGATTGCAGATTGTGCAATATAAGCACGTAACATCAACTAAGTATAGACCCTTGCCGTGCTGAAGGTAGCCAGCAGACTTTAATTTACTCTATGGATTTGCATGGCTGTGTTGAATATTACTTCCATCTTCAGAGATGCAGTTATTATGACTGTTCCCCTCCCCAGTATCTGATAACATTAATGCCAAGATTAACTTTCTCTTTTCCTTCCTAACAAAAAAGAGATTGGTGTAATAAAAAGCAAATTAATATAGCCTCCTAAGTGGGAATAGCCAGCTATAAATATCCAAAGCATTTCCTGTTAATTACAGTTTTGAGACTCGACTTGCAATTTTCTGGTTTTCCTTTTAAAATATTAAAAAACTGACAGTGATGGGCTGAAGAAAAACCTTAAGAGAACTGCTACTACTTTTCATTAATTTAAGGCACATTTCCTTCAGTAAAAGCTTTTCAGAGTTGAAAGGCTCAGGAGCTGAGATTGCGTGGAAGCCTGTGATATCTGGCCTCCCACAATGAGGTGGAGGTGAAAAACCTGCCTGAAATGTGTTTGTGAGAGCGTAGCCATAGCCGCTGCAAAGGTGGTTGCTTTGGATTAAACAGATCATCTGCAGATGTCAAAAATACAATTAATCATGTAGAAATAGATTGGAAATTTGCATCACATCTGGAATATTGTGTCCAGTTCTGGGCCCCTCAGTTCAAGAGGGGCAGGGAACTGCTTGAGAGAGTCCAGCGCAGAGCCATGAAGATGATTAATGGAGTGGAGCATCTCCCTTATGAGGAAAGGCTGAGGGAGCTGGGTCTCTTTCTCTTGGAGAAGAGGAGACTGACGGGTGACCTCATTAATCTTTATATAAAGAGTGAGTGTCAGGAGGATGGAGCCAGGCTCTTCTCCTTGACATCCAATGATAAGACAAGGGGCAATGGGTGAAAGCTGGAACACAGGAGGTTCCACTTAAATCTGAGAAGAAACTTCTTCATGGTGAGGGTGATGGAGCACTAGAACAGGCTGCTCAGAGAGGTTGTGGAGTCTCCTTCTCTGGAGACATTCAAAACCTGCCTGGATGCGTTCCTGTGTGACCTGACCTAGGTGTTCGTGCTCCAGCAGGGGGATTGGACTAGATGATCTTTCAAGGTCCCTTCCAATCCCTAACATGCTGTGATTCTGTGATGGCATGAAAATAACAGATCTAATTTGCTCCCAGAGGATATATTTAAGTATAGCTCCATTGACTTTAATAGTTACTTGACACTTCAGAGGAGCGTCAGTGAGAGGAAAATTTAACCCAATCTTCTCAGAGTAAGCAAGCACAGGAGAATTTATGAATCGGTAATTTTTTCAGATTTCAGTTATGAAATTGCAACTTCACATATCTATCTCAAATGTAACATTTTATATAGAGTTATTTGTATTTCTTTTTGATTTTATGGTCAAAGTTTCTGAATGAAAAGGCAAGATGCTTTGCGTTGAAATCAGTGGAATACAAGGTTTGAGTACCTCTAAATTGTCATACTGTGCTGGCTGAAATTCCATACCCAAGATGATGCGTTTGAGTCCTCCAAAATGGGATGGGGCTGGCACAGACAGAAACTCAGTCTAGCAATGCTAGCTGACAGTCTTGTTTTGCTGGCTGGCATGGGCCTCAGACAGAAGTTAGGGGGGAATCTTGTTTCCAAGTGCAGGACAATTCCTGGCACCCATCTTCCATAAAATCACTCTGAATGTCGTTCTCTGCCTTCCCTCCCAATGTAATATGATGGAGTGAGACTGGAGCAGCACTGCAGTGGGCCGCTCTTCCTGTCACTCAAGGCAGTGACTAACCTGGTTGTAGTCACAGCCATCCATTCTTCTGGTGCTGCTGTTGTTTACAGCATGGAGATTGTTCGGGAGTAGAGTTTGTCTCCAGTTCTACATGAAAGAGCTGGTTGTTATCATTTGAGTACTGTTGTCATTGCAACGGGAGGCACCTTTAGTTTGAGATGACTCTAGATACATGCGAGAGAAAGTGGAAGTCAGCCTTCTCACTCTAATTGTCTGGCTTCACGTAGAGATGGATGTTGTCATGTGGGCACTCGAGGTCCAGAAAACGCGTGCTGTCTGCGTGAACTAAATGCAACTCTGTTAGGCATCATGATCCTGGATTGTGAGAAAAGTCTCCATAATCCTGGATGTTTGTACAGCTGGAGCTCTGTACCACTGGAGCTCTGTCTTCGCTTCTGATGTGGCGGAGCAGGAGGAGGTTCAGACTACTTACTGGTTTCTTGTGTATTGGTTGATGTCCATTTCTGCTTTACTGGAGCATTATAATAAACAAAACACAGCATTTAACTGCCCTTGAGATAAATGCTTATATTTAGCCCATTTTTATTTATTTATTACGCAACACGTAATGAGATGCTGTATTTGAAAATATCTTGAAGTACAGTGCAGTAAGCAAGGAACGGTTTTGTGCACAGCACGCAAAAGGCTGGTCCTTGCTGAAGCTGCAGACAGCGTCAGCCTTTTGGTTCAGTTTATTCTAAGATTTGGGTGCACACTGAGATGTCAGTGGATTTGATTTCTTTTTAAAAAACTCTTTACAGAAGTTTTAAGTAAGGTTCCTATCTGAGTTAGAACATCTTTTCTTAGATGTAATTAATTTGTTTAAGAAAACTACCTAAAAACAACCCCAATTACACAAGTAGAGTAAAATTTATAGTTCCCTATGCATATAACGATTGGAAACTGCTCTGTCCCTTGCTAAAAGAAGTTTGTTAAGAAACTTGAAGGCAGAGAGAAATGTCATTTTTGTAGACCTTTCAACAAGATTTCAAGCCTGAAGCCTTTTAAGAAAACAGGACAGTTACAGCGTATGAGTCTTTCATATACAACTATTCATTTAGCTATGTAAAGAGAACTCCTAAAAGGTAGGAAACAGGCATAGGACTCTGTGATCTGTTTTCACAGTGGTAAAAATTTGCCAGTGGACTTCCAAAGGGTTTGTGCTTGGTTCAGTGCTGATGTTCATTCATATTCATTTATTCATTCTCAGTATATTCATAAATGAGCTGGAAAAGGTGCAAATTGCTGTTAGGGATGTGCATTAGTACTATCAGCAAATCTGTGTTTTTCCCTTGTGTTTTTGGACAAAAATAAAAATCCATTGACTTTTTGCTTTTGAAAATAATCCATAAATGACCATGGTATTTGTAGTCTTTAGTGTTTAATTGTGTATATTGTTTGCATATGGCTGTGATCTCGCTATCCTTGGGCCTGCAGAAGTCCCTGGAAAGAGCTGAATAGATATTTTACACCTTGATGTTGAGGAAGAAATGTCAAGGGATACTCTTATGTCCACTGGTGGTGACTCTGAAGAAAACCAGGTGGTAATGGTGACAAAGGGCAGACTCAGATTTTTAATGAGATTTAACACAAGTGGCAGTGAATTGTTAGGTTTTAATTTGTACTTCTTTAGTTAAAATCTATAACCTCTGAATCCTGATGCTTATTTAGAGAATCTAAGGGGGAAAAAGTGAAACTCCGTCTATCATTTTGAGAAAACACCCAAAACTGGAGTCTGGGTAGAGTTCTTCCTCCTGTTATAGAGGCTGGCCTTATCTGGCTAATAGGCCAAAGCAGAGGCCTTCAGGGATACACTGGAATGTGTTTTAGACATGAAATGCACAGAAAAGACCCTATATGCTGTCTCTGAATACTTTGATGCCATTATGACAACCTTCCTATCTGATTTTGTTTATGATTACATCAAAATTGCCCTCCTGGTAAAGTGCACTATAAACTTTAATTGAATTCTGCTAAGTTTACCACACTGTCAAAGGCAGGAGGAGACTGTAATGTCTTTTTATGTGCAATATAATTATTCGCTTCTATTTCCTGAATACATTTTAAAAGTTTGTAGATGTTAAGAGAAAGCACAGAACAGCAGAACCTGCCCATATTGTGGACTTCTCTTAAGCCCCTTATATATAAATTTTACCCTCAAGCATGGTGTCTGTACATATTTGATTTGGAAGGGCCCATGTATCTTCTTGCCTTGCCAACAGCGGTGTTCCACTATAAGAGAATAAGAAAATGTATGAGCACTACAGAAACCGGGATCCCTTTGGATCTTACCTGGTTCAAAAATACCTACGTGGTCCAGGCAATGGAGAATGCCACAAGTTGCAAAAGAAGAGAAGCCAACTAATAATGTTTGCTGTTCTGAGCAGAGGAAAACACCAAACTTTGCAGGCTGTTTAAACTTGAGTGTACAAGCAAGCAACCTCTTTTGGAGAAGTGCAATGTTTTACGTTAAAGTGGTTACCAAAAGTAAGGTAAATGTTTATTTCTTGCTTAAATTAGAAAACTGAAATGAGTACCTAGCTATTACAAATATATTTTTGGCTCTTGAGAAAGAGACAAGATTTATTTCAAATGAAACATTTCTTAATGGTAAATTTATTTGAAGGAAATAATTTCATTTGTATTTATGACATAGAATCATAATAGGATTTTCAGGTAATGCTGATCTTGGAGAATCCTGTGCTCTGGTCAATTATCTCTTGAAATGACCCTAGCTAACTCATCATCAACATGTAGGCAGTTCAGAGTGATCCTTTATTTCTCAATCTCATCTCAGTTGTCACTTCTTCATGCTGTTCTTCTTTGAAGTGGAAAAAAATCAAGGTTAAACCAACTGCAGGAGTGATTTTCTTTAACTTTGATTCTGAAATTTTCTTTGGGTTTCTGAAACATTTGCTATCTGCATAAGCTGCTGGGACTTTGTTCTTGCTTGTATTCAGTGGAGTAACAGTCCATCTGATTCCAGAAATCTCTGCAATCTGCAGTGTCTCATTTAATAATGCGGCATAAATAATTACCAATTTGCTCTGCATAATTGATACTTCCCTTGTTTCCATTTCAGCTTCCTGATTACATTGACAAAACCATGCTTTTACTTTCTCACCTTTTAAGTTCTTACCTTGGAAGCTGAGTACATCTGCTTTGTTAATTCAGCGTAGGTGACAGCAGGAATGGGCCATGGTCCTTAGTGCACTGATTACAGGGAGATAAAACAGGCAGTTTCTCATTAATATGAATATAATCAGCTTATTATGGAAGGGTCTGGAGTCTGCAATGAAACAGGGCTCCCTAGTGCCAATTGCTGTCTTAAGAAGAAGAGCAACCTCAGAGAGCATATCGACTGAAAAATACAAAAACCAGGGAATTGGATGGGGAGAGAGGTCACACACCTGCCGTTAGTGAAGTTTTGCTAATTGCTGAGGTCCCCTTGGTGCAATGTTCTTTTTCCAGGCCAGTCCTTCCCAGTGTGTTTTTTGTTATTTTCGTTTGTTTCTTTGTTTATTAAACCAAAGATCTTTCTGACATTTCTTTGTAATCTCTATCCCTGTATTGTTAAACTAGCTTTAAATTAGAACTGAGCAAAGACTTACGTTGACATTTTGGATTTTTGCCTCATGAGTTTTTTTTCCCCTCTCTCATTTAGCTTTTGTGCCTGATTTTATTGTGCGCTCTGTTCAAATCCTGCAACACAGCTGACTGATGTGCTCAGGAGCTTGATCTTCTGGTCTGCCCTGCATTTCACATAGTGCTCCTTGGTGGCCTCACTCTGGTGGGACATGCTAAGTCTTATTGCCTCTCTCTTTACAAGAGTCCTCTGGGGAGTTTGTTCAATTTCAACCTGTTTTCTTCAAAACCTACTTATTTTTAATTTATTTATAAGCCTATAGGAAGAATATCCCAATAAATTATGGGCTGCCTTTGAGTTTGGGAACCATTTCTGTTCTCAGTTGGTCTATAATTCCATTTGAAATGAGGACCTGACTTTCCCATTTGGAAATGTGTCCACATTTTGGGATGAAAGTTTCTGTCTCAAGGTAGTTAAAAGTGTGACTTGATGGAATGTAATTGATACAGCCAAGTGGTGTGACCGAGTAAGTGCTGCAGGTGATTGGCTCTGGATTCTGACAGTACACGAATGTAACTGATCACAGTGATAACATGATTTGCATGAGCCTTCCCAAATGTTCAGTATTAAGGAAGGCTAAATATGCTAAGAAGTATTGGGCAGTTGTCTTACAGATTGCTTAATGAAAGTTGGGCTCAGCTATCCATGTTTGAATGATTCTACAGTCAAAAATGAGCAACCTTGCAAGAGGAAAAGATAAATGTTTTCTCTGCAGTCATCTCTACCTGTATCTTAGTATGCTAAAGGTACTCCTCATAAATATTATAGGACATGCAGATAATTGAACCCTTTTTAATTTACTTAGAGGTATTATGGACTTGGTCCTGGAAGTAAGCCGTGGTTAGGATTTAGCAAAACTTTCAGGCAGGTACGGTCCCAGTGCTCGCCAGTGAGGTGGCTGCTTACTTTGAGTTACACACTCACATTTACTCAGTAGGACCCAGTTTGTTTTGTGTCTTGCGAAGTCAAGTACTATACTGTTGCTGACCATGCTTTTGTTGTGCAGCTTCTCAGATGTTTGGATTTGACCTTAGAGAGACATTTCTGTAGAGAAACACAGCTGCAAAAAATGACTTGTATTCTGTGTTGTGTTCCCACTGCGTTGTGTTCCAGGGAGGAAGTCTGGCACAAGGAAGTCTGCAACGCTTTGTGTAAGGCATAAAGATCAGTCACTTGGCTGTGGCAGATGCAGACATAGCAAATAGTGAAACTGGGATAGAGAGGGGACAGAAAATAAGGGGTAACAAATGATGCATGTTTGGGAAGAGCAATCACTTCCCTGATAACTTCACTCCAGCTCCTAAGCACAGATAATGTCTCTTTTCCTGAATGGTTCCTATGAATGTGAAGTGGCAATTACTTATTATACACCAGCCATCAGAGCTGGATGCTGATATGGAGAAGAGAATTACATACTTCAGCTGGAGACCAGCAAAACTGTACAATTCTACTTTCTCTATTCTGTCTGAAAAGGTATAGAGGGGAGCATTGCCCAGTGAAAAGGCAGGCAAATAAACCAAATGTTTGAAGTTCCTCTTCATTTTGATATAGAATAGAATCCTAGAATATCCTGAGTTGGATGGGACCCACAAGGATCATTGAGTCCAATTCCTGGCTCCACACAGGACCACCCAAAAATCAAACCCGTATGTCTGAGAGCATTGTCCAAACACTTCTTGAACTCCAACAGGCTCAGTGCTGTGACCACCTCCCTGGGCAGCCTGTTCCAGTGCCCCACCACCCTCTCGGTGAAGAACCTTTTCCTGATATCCAGCCTGACCCTCCCCTGTCACAGCCCCATGCCGTTCCCTCGGGCCCTGTCGCTGTCACCAGAGAGCAGAGCTCAGCGCCTGCCCCCCCGCTCCCCTCGTGAGGAAGCTGCAGGCCGCCATGAGGCCTCCCCTCAGTCTGCTCTTCTCTGGGCTGAACAAACCAAGGGACCTCAGCTGCTCCTCGTACGTCTTCCCCTCTAGACCCTTTACTACCTTCGTAGTCCTCCTTTGGACACTCTCTGATAGTTTTATGGCTTTGTTATATTGCGGTGCCCCAAACTGCACACAGTACTCGAGGTGAGGCCGCACCAGAGCAGAGCAGGACACTCACTTCCCTTGACTGGCTAGCAACGTTGTGCTTAATGCACACCAGGATACGGTTGTCCCTTTTGGCTGCCAGGGCACACTGTTGACTTGTAATCAACTTGTGGTTGACCAAAACCCCCCAGATGTGGGTACAGAAACATTTGCTAGCATTTTGTGCTGCAGAAGGAGATTCATACCTCCCAATCTAATGCACCTGGTTTAGTTTTGTTGTGCACAAATTAGGCTAATCTTTCTCCATTGACTGTAAAGGGAGCCTTGGGAAACATACTCTGTATTGCTTTCTGCAGAAATCTGTCTTCCCTGATTGTGTAGGAAGATCAGGGAGTCTAACTTCCTAAATTTGATGTTTTAGGTGTTGAATGCTTGGCATTGCTTATACTGTTTCCCCTCTCATCCTGTCATAGAATAATCTGTTATTTGAGGGCTCCAGGTGAAGAAAGCTTCAGCAATCTGCATGATGCTAACGTACCCTTAGTTTTGTGCTCAGGTGCTGTCCTGAACAGTTATGTGTTTCACCTTGTGTTGTGTGTGTTATCGTTTCCTTCCTAAGTCTCGTAATTATGCACCCTCTAATACTGCAGTAAGTCATGTATAATGTCAAGTCATAATATCTCTCACTTATGGCTCATTCCTCGAACAGAATTTCATGTACAGGGGCTTTATTTAAGATATTTTAGTTGTTTTTTTGTTTTTTTGTTTTAATTATTATTATTAAGTATATGCTGTTTGTATTATAAAAGGGGGACAGGGGAATGTGCTTTACATTTGAATGGCAGGGAGATAGGTTGTGAGGCTCTTGCGTTCCTAGGGTGAGAGTTCAGAGAAGAGGTTAGTTACCTCCCAGAGGTGCTTTACATCTTGTTGTAGGAGACTCCATTGCCTGAAAGAGTAAATATCAACCTTGGTGCATGCTCCATTCCCATGGAGTTATGTTTGACCTCACTAGTTGCTTGGCAGCTCAAAGCACAGGCTGAAAGCACAATGTTGTTTAAATCTGTTTGTGATGGGGCAGAGATGGAGAAATGGACTTTTCTTATAATGCAGGAAATATGAAGTTTAGGAATATAAATACAAGCAAATGCTTACTAATTTTGCCTGATTTATTCACACAGTTACCTGCCCAAAGCAACACGTCTCCTGAATTATGACATTTTTTTCATGCAGATGGAGGGTCACAAGATGCACACAGTCTGTCTTGTAAACTCACACAATGCCTGCACTGCTGCTACTCTGAATGTGGGATTGCATTTCTGTTCATAACTGAAAAAATAGCTTTTCTTATATTACTGGTTGATCTCCCTCTTGGGATGAGTTTGCTTTACTCACCTCCAGTTTTCACTGTGAACTTGCCATGGTGCTAATTTCTATCAGCTGTTCCAAAGAGCTTGTTCTCCAAAAGCACCCAACAGAGAAATGTCCTGCTCCACACCTGGGCAACTGCTGTGACAAGGCCCTGAGTCTAAAATTGTCCTGGCAGCTGTTCTCGCTTGTGCTGTGCTTAAAGCAAACCCCAAACCCAACCAACCAACCGGACAGCTGTCTCAGCTGCTTACCTGTACCTCACACCATGGATACATGTGTGCTGTCAGCTTGAGTTACAGCAGAATATTACAGTCTGTCTTTTCTAACACCAGAGCATTCAGTCTTGAATTTCCTTCAGTGGGGGAACAAAAAAGTATCTGAGTGTGAAGCGTGAGTTCAAGCTGTCTGTTGTTCAAAGGTCTGTGTCATGACATTAATTTGTTTGGGTGCTAGATTTCCTAGCCTCTAAAAGAAATTATGTTGTGAAAATAATATAAAGGAAGCATAAAAATGTATGTGTATTTCCTTTAGTTCTGTTTGCTTACATTTAATATGTGAGGAGAGGGAACAGTTTTGATGCCAAATGCATGAAAAGAAAATAGCTAAATTTGGGTCATTTAAGCAACAAGCAGTTTTTTTCACTTGTGAAGTCAGCTTTCAAGGCAAACACAAAAAAGAAATATGGTAAGAAATAAGTGGATTACAAAGCACTTGTTGATTAACAGGAAAAAATGTTATCCTGAAACACAAATTAGATCCTTTCCCCTAACTGTCTTACAGAATGCAAATTTTGCAGACTGTGCTTCATGTTTAAGTCTTAGTGAGATCTCCAAAACAGCCTAAGAAAATTCTGACAAGAAATATGGTTCATTGGACTCCTGATCTCTGTCTATCCTGTGGCTCTATAAGGCTTTTGAACTATTTTCAGCCTTGAATTGGTTTGTCTGCTCTTCCTACAACATACCACAGGGTATAAACCTGGATGAGCGGAGTTAAGAAACAAAATTAGGAATGAAGTCTGAATGTCTTTGCCTAGTATATACATCTTGGACCGTGCTAGGAACACCAGGAATAAAAAAATAAAATAAATGAATGAATAAATAAATAAAAATAAACAGATAAAATGAAACAAACCTGGAGTGACTCAGGTCTAAAAACTCCAAATAATTACAGAATCATTGAAGGGTAATGTTTTACTATAGGATGTATATGAGTTCTTTTAAAGTTAGTGAAATAGCCTCTCTGGCAACATCTTTAGGGTTTTGTTTGCAACTGAGAGGCTACAAATACAGTTGAATAAAAATAACGCTTCCTCTCCCCACTCTGATTCTCATATATCATATGGAACGTCTTACCCAGGTTCCCATGAAACTCTTGCCTCAACATAAATGCTGAAAATTTACGTGATTTTAAAAAACAACCAGAGAAATTTATGGGTCTAATATATGGTCCTCTGGCTCAGGAAGTCTGAATCATAGATGCTGTGAGAATGAGAGTGTGTGCTGGGGAATGTGGCTAGGGAGGAGTGTGAGCCATGTCTGTTAACCTTGAAGGGAAATGATGCACGTGGAAGTGGCCGTAAGGACCCGGTGTTAGTGCAGAGGTCCTTTTGAGTAGGACCAGCTGACCTCTGATGGGTCATGCTGTCTGAGAACCTGTTCCATCTCTCCCTTAGCTCATAATGCTGGAAAAATTGAAAATAGACCTGTGTTTTCTGTTCTACTTCTGATGCTCGTTCCTTGGGTGTTGTGTTCTAGAGAGTGTTTCCTTCTTCTCTGGGGAGCCCTATATACCTCTTGTTGTCACCCAAGCATCTACTTTATGCTTATTCGTGAGCTTTTACCTCTGCCACAGAGCAGATGCTCAACCATTTCTTATTCTGAAAAATGGATTAGATGGCCAGATGGGGAAACTGTGATAGCCCAGGGTTTATGCAAATACTTCCGGAATCCCCATCACCACACCAGCCTAGTGACAAAGTTTTACGTGAACACTTTTGTTAATCAGGAAGGAGGCTAGCCAGTGTTAGCAGGCTTGTCTGTAGTTTGAGATGCAGGTTTAACTCCACACTCTGGCAGCATTCTTACGTGAATGTGGACAAGTCAGCATGTCTGTGCTTTAGTTCTTTCACTGGTAGCCTGGGGATACAAGCATCAGGAATCATGCAAGAAACAGGCTAAAGACCACAGGATGCCCTAATACTATGCTAATGAATGTATAAGTACCACAGGCAGTAATAGGCAACAGTACAAGGCTCTTAATGTCCCTGGTACGCAGAGTATGCTGTCTAAGAAATGTGTTTAATACCTGTAGGGATGGTATTCTTTGTTGAACTCACAGTAATTTCTTCTTTGTGCTTGTTATTTCATTCAGTAGGTTTAGGGCACAGGTTACCAATTGAGTTTAATCGTGATAAATGAGCATTGTTTTAGTGAGATGGACTAATACACTAGTTAGCAGGCTTCACTGACAAACCCAAAAGGAATGTTTTTAGGGCAGCTTGTAGCAATCAAAAGGATTTTTCAGGGTCTTGGCCAAGTGTGAACTCAGACCATAATTTCAGAAGATGCCAGTTATAAGTCTGTTGCTCGACTGCCTTTATTCCTTTCTGTTTTGGAGACTTTTTTGCTAAAAGATAGCTTTATGTTTGGCAGCCTTCCTGAACATACTGTGCTGCCACACTATGAATGTGTCCGTACGCTCTATTTTTAAATAGGCTTTTTAACACAGCTGCTGTTGTCACTGGTATTTGCAGTGGAACACAGATGCCCAGACCTTACCGTGGTTGATCTTACACAGGCACAGCAAGGATATGTCTGCCCTGCCTTTCAGTTATGATCTCAGCAGCTGCAGTAACATTCCTGCATACCTCAGTCCACAGGGACTTTGTGTGGTAGGAGGGTGTAGTTCTTTGATCTGTGCTCCTTTTTCCTCAGAACCTCTGACTCATACTCCTTATTAGTCCCTTCTCAACTTGAATGGTAAGGATGTATTCTGTGTTGCGATCTCAAAGTCAAAAGTTCACAGAAATCAGGACTGGAAGGAACTGCAAGAGGTCCTTCCTCTAGTCTTTTTGCACTGATGTGATGCAGGGCCAGCTATATCTACTATCCTTTATAGCTGAAAAGAATAGAGTAGCTTTTTTTTTTTTTTTTTGGAAAGAATAGACATAGATCTTCAGATCTGTAATTGCAATCTTTATCATGTTCTTGTGTTCTGAGACCCCTGCAATTACTGCAACATTATTGTGATGTTATTTATGGCAGATGATCCTGAAGACCCCTTAGGTCTGGAGATGCCCGAAGCAATCTATTTCATCCGTCATCCAGAATACTCAGTGGAAATTGACTGTTGTAGATACTGTAATGGCTGTTACAACCTTGTCCTGTGCCAGTGGAGATCCACAGCTTATTTTGTGCAAATGTTTTTATTGAGGCAGGATGGGGATATCTTTTGGTTACTACTCACTTTTACAGAATCTGATAAATAATTCCACAGGTAATTGTAGAAAGATGTTCAATGCAAGGAGACAAAACTTCAGTGTAAATCATTGTAGCTTTGCTGGTGTGAGTTGATCATGTTCCTTTAGGTTGGCTGGGAATCTGGGCTTACGTGTGTGACTCTCTATATTTCTGTAAAATAGCCTTCAATAGTAAGGTATTTTTCCCCAAGTGTGGATTTAATCTTATTAGAGGCTACCTCCTCTTTCAGAAACTCCTGATTTCAGAAATCAAGGCTTATCTTGGGTGTGAAGTTTTGTCAATGCCATGTTTGCAGTGATGGCTTTGATGTAGGTCGTACTCTTCTCCTCTGTTTTGCCATTCCACAGATTAATACAGTGAGCTCTGCACAGAACACGTGGGGGCTGTGTATATCATGCTAACAGACAGTGTTTGCAAAAGTTGTAATTCACATAGGCAGAGTCACAGCAATGAATTAGTGCTTTTGGCATTCGGGAAAGAAAGCCCATTTGAAATCCAGCTGCTTGCCAGCTGTGGCTATTCATAGTGAATATTACACTGACTGCTTTTTTCACTCCAACTTTTCATATGAAAAGTGTAATGAATGATTTTATTGCCATCTTAAAAGTCTATTTATAATCCATTCATCACAAGATGAATGTGTGCATCTGATTCTCAACCTCTCTTTAATACCGTACAAAGCAGTGTTACTTAGTTTAAAGTTTTCTTGGCACAAATGTGAGACAATCACATTTCTTAACAGCTTGAGTGACCTTAACTGTTCACTCCTGTACTTCTAAAATGTGAGTTTTAATGGGTATTTAATACATATCTATTTCTTGCTATTTTTTTTTCTCTGCACCTCTACTTTTCATATCTCTTGTGATGCAATATCTGGGGAATGACTGGGAGTGCTTGGAGATTTTCAGTATGGGCAGAACCCTGTTAGTTCATTCTTCAAGACACCCACTGTTTTTTTTATACCTAGGTGCATAATTTTTTTTATACCTAGGTGCATAATTTTTTTTATACGTAGGTGCATCTGATAGTCATTACTCTGTTGTTTTAAACCTGCTAGCTCCGGTAGCTACAATAACATTGACCACTTGAGTGCAATGACGCTGCTTATTTCAACTTGTACCCTGCTGTGTGCTGCTGTGGCCCTGTTGCTAACAGGACCTGAACGATCCCAGGGCTGGCTGTTGGAACGGTCACAGTCATCGCTGCAGTGCCAGTGAGCCCGTGGCCTAGCAGAAGGAACAGCAGAGTCTTAAATATCCAAGATGGACGAGGAAGGGTATTTAGATCCTTGAAATGTTTGTGGGTCTAGGCATCACACTCAGGTATTTCTTCCTGATAAAGGCCAATTTCTGCCCTGTGTTAATGTGTTTGGCTGCCCTGTCCCAGCTTTGCCCTTGGAAATTGGGAGATTTGGGTTCATGACCATGTTATTCTAAGACGATCACATTGTTCACGTGCTACACCTGTGTTTGTCATCCCATACTCTTCCATGCTGGCTCTGCCGTCCTCTGTTTATTAGAAAAATTGCTTTTCTGTCTAACCCATGTGGAGGAAAAAGTAGTCAAGATACTTTCTGAGGAAAAAAAGAAAAAAAAGCAAGCCGGAGATGCCTCACTCCTGAGGCACAATCTTGGTACAAAGCCCATGGCCTATTAGTAGCCACAGTAGTACCATAATTCCCAAGCTACTGGGCTGTGCTGTGTGAGCAGCAGAGCCAGATAGGCTCCTGCCAGGAATCTGGTAGATCAGGACTTAGTTGCTGTAAATCCTCCTTTAGAGGGGCCTCCCAGACATCGATGCCTATATCAGAAGCCCAGCCTCCCAACCTGGGCATCTGAAAGGAGGGCCGGAACAACACCCCTCTGGGCACAGCTGAGCTGCAAAATATTGGAGGTCGCCCTTGCTCCAAGAAAAACAAGCTGGAGGCTGTGCAACCTGGCTGGTGGGAGTTTGTGGCTGATGATACTTCCTCCAATTTAGAAAAAGTTACTTTTTCCTAATCGCCTACCTAAGTAGGGAGAGAATTGCATCCATACACAAGTGGTAATTGAAGGGAGAAAAAGAAGCTAAAGGATTTATGACAGAGAAGGTCTGAGGTACAGAAAAAGGATCTTAATCACAGAAAGACAGGGATATTGATATGCCTTGTGCAACGGCACGTGTTTCTGAGTGCAGTGGGTAAGATTCAAAACTGACCTGACAGCTTGAGCCCTTGTACGCACTAAAGATCTAGAAAAATATGGCATTCAATATGGTATTCGATTTCCCTGTCTTTGTTTCTTGGTTTCCTTGTATCTAGAGCTGGATCTGTGCAGAGTCTTTCTTTATAGTCTGGTACGTTGGGGCAAGTTTTTTCCTTCTGCTGTCTGTTTCTTTTTTCATAGCAGAATGTGAAGCACAAACGGCATGTTCTGAGGCAACAAAATTCAGAGAAAGTTGCTCATCCTTGCATCTTTATTTCCATTCATGACCAGAAGTATTTATATGCCTAGTAATTATTCTGCTGACCATCGACTGAAAGTACAAATCCAGGAATAACAAAGAGTTGGTTCTAAAACAGTGAGGAGCACATACACTTCTCTTGAGTCGGTGACTTCGTTTCCCTAGGGAACATAAGGGCAAGTAGTGTGTCAGCACTGGCCCTCAAATCACCTCACTTCGTTAGGCAACTTCTGGTAGGACTTTGACTGTCTAAGCTGAGTCAGATAGACAGTTTGTGTTACACAAGAAATGCAGGTGATGAGAACCCTAACTCTTTGCATTAACTAACTCCCACTGCATCAATCTCATCTTCATCTTTGTTCTACACTTGCTTGCTGGATGTCACATTTTACTGTTGTGATGTATTCAGTATTACTCTACTTTTAAAAGTTTTGAGCTTTCCAAAATGTCACCATAACTGTATTCGATAACTTTCTTTTATTTATTACTAGCTAAGAAGGAGAAATGGCCTGTGAGAGGTAGCATTAGGGATAAGAAACTGAGAAAGCAAAAGAAAATTACATGCATATGACTTACCAGGGAACTAATGGATTGGAAGGAAAAGGTGCAAATGCGTGGTGGTTTTTTTTTGTGTGTGTGTGAATACTTCTAATGATAGTGTCTGCTTGAGTTCCTACTTCAGCTGCATGTGGTGTACAGCAGTAGGACACATTAGCTACATGAAGAGCTGCTTGCAGAGTTACTTACCACTCCTTCTGTGGATGTTTAAGTTCTTCTCTCTCCTTGCTGAAATTGGACTCCATCCTGCACATGCTTATGCATGCACTCAATTGTGCGACAAGTGTGTGAGTTGCTTGCTTAAAGTTGCACATGCACACCGTTCTGTGGGGCATCGAGACCGTTTCAGAGTAATGAGATATACATTCTGGGGTTAGTTAAGAAGCAGAAATAAATACTTTTTTTAATATATCGTGCAAATAATTCATCTTTTTATACCGTGTTTCAGAAACACACAGGTTATCCCTTGTCCAAAGCTAGTTCCCAACATAAATGGTATTTTTTCTCTTGAAATGAGATTGTCTAATATCTTTTAGCATCCTTTTAGAAAAACAGAATTCTGTGAAAAACTTGAAGTCAGCTTTTGTTTGTTTACTATTCTGTATTTCATTTTCTAAGGGGTTTCTATTGCCCAAGACTTTCAAAGCTATTACCTGACTTTACGGATTTCCGATTTAGACGCACTTACAGGTTTGATTTTGCAGATAATTCTGGGTATTTGGGGGCTATTTAAGGTAGCTAAAATTTCCTCCTCCTCACAAAGTCAGGCATCTAAGTACCTTCATGCAGATTTAGTATCTCTGTGATATTTTTGCCAATGTGCTCACCAGTACTTAGAAATCTAGTCGTAGGGTCTAGGAATAAGATTGTTTGGAAGGACCGTTGCACCTTGGAAAGTTTTGCTAGTAATTATTGTAAAATCACTATATGAGTTAGGAATATGTTTTTACTTTCTAATATGAAAACCAGACCATGAAATTAATATTCAGACACAGTAGAGTAGTCCTTTTCATTACTTAAATGGGCTTAATTGGAGTTACAGCAATTTTAGATGGCATACTAGCAGCACTATATAAATTAGGTATGCGTTCCTATGAATAATACAGCCATTATCCAATTCCCCTTCTTCTTAATTTCATTTTCCTTCTTAAAAGAAGTTAAAGCTTTTGTCACCTCCTTAATACAAATGATATTTTCCTCTTAGGAAGGAAATAATAGAATGATAAATGGTGCCAAACTGTAAGACAACAGTGGGAAAGTCACTGGGAGCAGCGTTACAAGTCTTTTGTCTTTTGCAGTAATATGTGCCTTGAATTTTACCATGGTTTCAGCCTGATGATAAAGTGTAATGTGCCATGACCTGCTACATTTAGCAGACAATGGCAAAATTTGGAGACGGCAGTAAAACCTCTTTGTTGCTTTTTCTACTCATGCTCACATCTACACTTGTGCTTGTTTTCCTTCATGATTGAGCAGGAAATGTCTGAACATATCCCCATCATATGCATCCATTCAGAAATACTTTCTGAAACAGTGACATAGCTCTCATAATCCTACATTTAATAAGTGCTGCCCTCTGTGTGTAGACGGTGTACTAGGTGCTGGGTTTGACTCTGTTAGTAAATGTGAGAGAAAAGAGATGCATCCTTGAGGTCAGCTAAAATTTTTGCGGTTGGGTGTTAGTGATTTCATACATGTTGCTTAACCAGCAGATTGTCCAGAAGAATGGGGAACCTGGACAGAGGTAGTCTAGGTGATGGTGTAACTTTCAGTTGCAGATGCCACTGAATTAAACCTACTAGTAGTAGCGGTTTACTTAGTGTTTTTAATAGGTTATCCAGTATCCCTTCCCAGAGCAGTACATACTTTCTATTAAAAAAGGTCCTATTTCTCAGACTTTTGAAAGCCCACCAAAATCTTTATTTCCTCAAATGAAAATATTCTCCATTTTGTTATCCTTCAGCAAAAGCTTGAAACAGTTGTAATAAAATGGAAGTTTTTAAGGGAAATTTCCCATTTATTTCAAAACCACTTTCCCCAAAAAAAGAGGTGTCTGGAAAAAATGGACAATTTAACTTTTAATTTGCACTTGATATTTTATCCAGCTTCTCAAGAAGCAGTGGAAGATTTTAGTACCCGAATGAGAACGGGGTTTGCAAAACCTCTCAGCTTTCACTGGAACTTGAATGTTTCTGTCTTTGAACCTTTTGAACATCCTCTCATAACAAAGATGCTGATTAAGCATATTCTTTCAGCTCAATTCAGGGCTACGTTTTAGGGTCAGAATTATTTTTTTAATGGCCATTTTAGCCTTTCTGATACTTTCCACTCTCATAGTTATTCGGAAATGTGCATGAGATGGAAATGGATTTGAATATTTATCTTGCTTCCCTTTCCAATTACTTGCCATGATTTTTATAGGCTTAATTTTTCCTTCAGTATTTATGATATATTCTTGTCTAACTTCAATTCTGAGCAGTTGTCGTAACTGAGACTTAATGAAGGTTTTTGATGGTGAATATAAATGCAGTCAAATAAAACATTTTATTGTAACATATTCCAAAAGTAACCAGTGGTATTAATTGCACTGTTAGTGATTCAAACAGGGAGCTGAATTTTAAGTTTGTATATCCTTATAATAACAGCTAAGTAAATCATTGATATAAAACAGTTTATTAAAGTACCTGAAGTTTCACCGCATGGCTTAGGAGGCATTATTTGTTTTCTTTCCTATATTCAGTTGAACTTGTTCACAGATATGCTTTCCTATATGCACTTGAAGTTGTTCACAATTTTTTTAATGAATATTTCTAGAAGTATTTTCTTGATCAGCGAGTTTTTGTGAGCAGTTGATTGCAAGTAATTGGCAATCAAAATGCAAGCTGTGCTGATTCATTTTTATTAGACACGTCACTTATAACAAGGTATTGTTTCTCTCCCCAGATAGAGGTTCCATTTCAGGAAAATATTAAAACAGAGATTTCAAAGGGACTTCAGAAAATGCTTAAAGGTAAGTATGTTCCTAAGCACTTTACTGAATGCAGACTATAATGAGAGTAATTCTTAAAAGCAAGTTTCTGCTATGAATAGTTGTGTTTATGAGTTTTAAAATCCACTTTCTGTCTGTGTTCTCCAATGCTAAATTAAAACTTGCTGCTTCCATTAACATCCCTGCCAGGAAATTCACTTGCCAGAAATAGCTGTAGAGAGGGAGCCGAACAAGAATGTGAATGCAACCACAGCAAATGCTGTTTTTGAGTGAATAGTCAGGGGAATAGGAGGTGCAATTCCAATCTAATTACAGCCTGAACAATGTATGTCATCCATTGAACTAAAGGATTTAGAATAAAGGCTTTTTAATGTACATTATCTAGCCACCCAAATATGGAATTAATTTGATCACTCTTTGGTGGTGTATTTTTTTTCATACAATTAGTCATACAAGACAAGCAGATGTTTACTGTTCTCAGGTTCTTCTCTTTGCCATCAGAACAACAGGTTTTCAAAAGCAGTGTGGTTGAATCAAATGTATGTGTGCATATTGACACATACGACCATCTCCCTCCCATGCTCTGTAGTTTAATTTAAGGAATTTAGAAGTAATTTAAGGACTGCAGTCCACAGCACTGCAAATGTTGTTTGTCATGTAATCTATAACATGTCATACAGAGGGGCTCAGACCTCATTAGAATCTCATTCCTAGCCAGAGTCTGGAGGTAGAGGCCTTAGTGCAGGTAAGGAAAGTTCACTGTGCAGGTAGAGCCTGAGGATGGGGATCAAATTTGTTCTGCCACCTGTCAAGGGATAGCTCTGCTATGCAGGGTGTTACGAAAAGACAAAAACGTGTGGTGGACCTTTTTTCTGGACAGCACAGGGTAGGATCTGCTCAAGCCTGTGTTTAGGTTTCTAACCAGGGAATTGGCAGTTTAGGCTGTCTCCAAGTGATCTTAACAGTATCTTAGCTCACCCCCATAAAGAAACTTCATTTAGAATATTTTAAAATGCTTATAATTTCAACAGTTACACACACATGTGTGCACACACATGCACACATATGGTTTCAGTGAACTTTAACATATCTGATGTCATGCATTTAACTATATTAGAAATCTAGTCTTATTTTGGATAGTTTTCTGAGTTAGTACTGGATACTGAATTTTCATTACCAAATGCCTAGTTATTATGCTTATAGTACATTAATGATGTAATTTTATAATAGCTGAAAATGTATTCACAATGGTGTAACATTTCACTCCCAGAGTTTGAAATTATAATCAACAACCTGCTCCTTAATTTAGAAAAAGCAACCGTATCAAACACATATTAATGATCGTATCTTTCAGTGATACTTTAATAACAAAAGATTTGGAAGTAGATCACTAAAACTGTCAAACTAGTATGTTCCTGTCCTGTGCTGATTGTTACACAGATTGTTTACTAAGGAAAAGGGAAGTCTTGCTTACCTGGCAGAAAGCAAAGAAACAAGTTTCTCCTTGTTTAAGAGGTATTTCTGTGCAGAGTTTATAAATGCAAACACATGAAGTATATCAGTGATTTTTGCTTTATAATCAGTGTTACCTGATTGGAGTACAACAGTACTCCATGTACTCACTTACAATGAGTAAAAAACTTCAGAGATTTCTTCCGCTCGGAGCATTGTGGGAACTTGCGCAAATAGGTGTCACTGGCAGATAACTAAATACAGATGGATGCGAAACAGTGTAAGTACTTTACAACTTGTTCTCTGCAAGAACGTGGAGAAGGAAGAAAAGCCAGTGAGAGTGCCAGTGGTTTGTTGCTGGGAGAAGATGGGGAGGCAGTGGTCTGGGTTCTCAGCTCTGCTACTAAACTGTTGTACACAGTCGTATCATTTTCCCTTTCTCTTTCATTTTGTTAAGTCAATTACAGCATCGTTATGGTCACAATGAGACAGTAAGCTCAGTTGGTCCCTATCAGTGCCTTCTTAAATTTAAATCTAGGAGAACACTCTTCCACTGCAGTATGGGGTAGGTGAGAGGTAACCTATGCTGTCATCCTCCATTTTCTGTATGTTCCTCCTGTGAAATGCAACCCACATTGAGTAGGAATAAAATGGGTTTATTAGCAAAGATGATTGGAGAGAGGAAGTGTTTTAAAGTTACCTGTATGTTTTAAGTGGAAGGCCATGTGGGACTTCATGTGGACTGGAACAATACTGTGCCTGAAAACAGCAGAAGTTTAAGGAGCATGGTGTCTCTTGGATACCTACCCCCTATAAACATGGTTGCCAAGGTTATTGTACATAAGACAAGAAGTCCATGGTTCTTGTTCGCTAACAGTTGCTCTTTCAGCCATTTTTAACCTTTTCTGTGGTTTTCACACATAGTAGTTTGTGTCAGAAGGGCACAGATTCCCCAAATGGTGACTTTTCGGGCCTCAGTAGCTGTCACCTCACAGCAGCCCAGAACTCAGTGCGGCCCAGTTTCTCCTGGGAGCATTACAGACTGAATTTGTAAGCCTAGAGGCTGGATTTCTATGTTGATTGTTGTTTCTGTGCTGCTCCCTTTTGTATCGCAGTATGATGCTGACCCAGGAGTTCATGGCATGCTGACATGTACTAGACCTTTGAACAGCTTAATACTCTCTGCAGCTTTAGGAAGCAGTTGTTCAGCAGCAAATGAAGTTGGCCAGCCAGTGACTCAGCTACACACACACATACACACACACACAAATTCTCATCACATTAATCGCCATTATCTCTGGGAACCTATCAACTTGCCTAACAAACAGCTTTTGCAGAGGGCTTTGGAGGGCCATCAAATTCAGCTTGTTTTAGACAGCTTTTGTAATGGATCCTGCTTAGGTCAACCACAGGATTTGAACTGAGGAATTTCAGAGCATTAGTGAGCCATGAAAGGGCAAGTGCTGTCACCCTGAAGCAGTAACAGAGTCATTAGTGACTGAGGTCAGACAGCGAGTAGAGGAGGAGGGAGACCACACCACAATATACAGAAGCTGTAAAGCAGTGGGAAATCCGTGTGAGGTGTTTTCCCCCTTCACACCATGTCCTGCTGTCACACTCTCCTACCTCAGTCACAAGGGAGATGGCCTAGAGTTAAGGTGTGCAGAGGTCACCTCCACACCAGCCAGCCCTTTCATTCTTCGGTCTTTCAGCAGTTGGAACAGTATTTTGGTGAGGTGGATTTTAGCCTGTGAAACAAGTGCAAGTAGCATCTATTAATGTATTAACCTGGCTGACCAGATGGCAGAAGGCTCCACATTGCACTGAACTCTTTGAGAAGAGACTAAATTGGCTAGGATTCCCTAGCTGGGGAAAGAAATGACAGAGGGGAGATTACAAGAGACTTTTTATGAAATTATGAGAAGTGAAGGATGAATGGGAATCTTTAGTATGTAGCTTCTTACTAAGCAGGCAGCAGGTTAAAGCAAATGAAAGGAAGGCTTTCTCTTTACCAAATGTAATTACATTGTGCATGCAAGTTGTTGCTTCAGGATGCTGTAGAGGTCAGGAGATGGCATTAGAGAAATTTGTAGAGTGTACATCAGTCCATGACTAACAAACATCATGGTCCATGTGTAATCTCCTACTGAGAAGATTTTTAAGCTTTGCACAGCCAGTATGAGGAGAAATACCACTCTTAAACACGGTTGGTGCTCTTGTCTGCATTCCTAAGCATCGGTACTGGCTGTTGTCAGAGATGCGATCCTGGATAGAATGCTTGGTCTAAATCTATATAGTCACTTCAGTGCTTTTAAGAAGTTTTTGATTCACCCATGAATTAAGACATGGGGTCTGCAGCTTGCTGCTTTGTAGCTTCAACCTGTCAGTACAGAACCTTCTAATGGGGTTAACTTACTTCCCAGAGTGGAGAGGCTGTAGGCTTACCAGTGAGGAGTGGGACGAGTGATTTAAAGTAAATCATCCTAGAGCTGTCTTCTCTGATCTGCAATGTGTACATCCTGTTGCTATTGCAGCAGGATCTTCATGTGAAAATGAAAACACAGAATTTCATCTAAAGCGTTCATTCTCCCAGAGTACTTTAAAGCAGACATGATTTTATATTCACAACACAAAAACCTGATCCATTCAGTATTTCACTTGAGCATGTCATTTATTTTCAATCTCCCTCTGAGTAAAGAAAGGTACTACGATAATAAATGAAAACATAAATTCCCTTGAATTGCTGTTCTTCTCTTACTTTTTATATTGCTGCTGAGATTTTTGCTAGCATTGGTTTCTCTTCCTTGACACCTTTTGGTCTATCCAGTGAAATTTCTTAATGTTGGCTTTGAGAAGAAGAGAAAACTCTCTTTAAAATGCAAGGGGGGTTGATGAGGCTCTGTATCAGATTTTTTTTTTCAAAAACGGGTTTACTTCAGACTCAAGATGGTATTTCTGGCTAGTGATGGTAAGAGAAAGCAGACCCCTCTGCACAGCTAATTAGTTAGTGTTCTTGCCCATGACTGCCAGACATAAAGATCTGCTTAATGTAATTGGGAACAAGGACTTGAACGTAGTTTTGTTTGCAGTCTCTCTTGATGGGTTTCTTCTTCATGGGCACACTAAATATTTAAGGATTGGTATGGAGAAAGTGACTAATTCCGTAGCTTGTGGGCATTCAGCAGGACTGCATTCGGCTGCATTTATAGTCCTGAGCATTTTTCTTCTTTGTCTCTCACAACGAAGGTAATTGCTTCTGGCTGTTTTGGAAAAGTATGTTCAGCTTGCATGTTGCATCACAATTATTCTGTGAAAGTTCTTGACACCCTCCTGTTTGTGGAACAAAACCAAATGCTAGAGCCTCAGCATTTGTGATGAGATACAGTTCCTGTTTTCCACATAGGTCTGCAGGTGACATAGAAATGCTGGCAGGACAAAGCGATTGTTGTAACACAGCTTGTCAAGAAAGGAAATCCGGACCTTGGGCTTTCATTACTCTGGGCTTTTGGTGACAGGTGCCCACATGGCCACTGCCTGACTGGTATGCTTGCATCCACACACAAGACATCAGTAATTCACAGCAAAGAGGCTAGACATCCAGTGAATATCAATAACGAGATTACCACAGAACAAAGGACTTCCAGATGTGATCAGATGCCATTACATCTCTTTTGGTTTTAGCACTGCAGTTTCAGTGAGTAACCCTTTATTCTAGACAATGCAGATGGTGTGTTGTTATAGCTGTTAGCGCTACTATGAGAAGGAAGAGCCAACCTTAAATACTCAGTACCTACCTCTCTGAGTGGATAGTGCACAGCTGACACTTAATTTCCTTTTTAATCTTCTTTAATACAGTAATGTACCCACATGTAATGTAGCTATGGAATGAGAAACCCTGATTGCTTATATAGAGAAGTACTTCTAATAATTGCCAACAACATTACATAGCTGTAATCCACGGTATGGGAAGCAAGTGAGGCAAACAGGCTTGTGCTGTTGCTTGTGAGGCAAGAAGGAATGATGCTTTTACTAAGTGTTTTTTTCAGGAAGCTGGGTTAAGATTCACCAAATAATTCTTTAGATAAATAACTACCCGCTTGCCGTTTGAACTACATAGTGGATCAAATGAATGTGGGTTGTCCTTATCTTGTAAAATTGAGTCGGTCATGTTGAGTGGAAGAAGTGTGAATCTTTGCAAGCCTATGGACATTTATTAGAAGTCTTTAGGCCTTTAGAGCTGCATGTTCTTTACTCCTTAGCTGAAGTTTCTGAAGTATTTTTCCTAGTAAGTGATGCTTTTCATACAACCGAGGAGCCCCTTGAGGGACAGCTTACAGTTTAAAGTTGTTTATAAATTTTAATTAACCTTTACTTCAGTAGGTACTGGTTTCTACTGGGTTAACACATACTTGGGGAACAGTAAGAAGCCTCTGTACAGTATACTGCCTCTTTTGATTAAGCATGTAATTTCTGTTGCTGTTGATGTAGCTTTATCAAAAAGCTCTAAGTGTTTTTTTGTTGTTGTAGTTTTCTTTTTTTCAGATTGCAGATGCCAACAAAGTAACATCAGAATTTTCATACCACACAATATTACCTGGAGAAAAGTACTACCATAAGAAAGTAGGGAGACAGCAACGTGTACACCAAAGGCCAGATTTAAGACAGGAAAATACCTATGTGTCTTACAGGCATGTAAATCCTTCTCAGGGTCTGAGCCAAACTCCCTAAGTCTTTTTAAAAGCTATTGGCTCCTTAAGGCCAGATTTTTAGCAGTATTTGTAAGAGAGTGTTGGGGCACTGTAAACTTTGGTCAATTCAGCATTAAGCACGTCAAGATACAGATAAGTACCTAGTCGAATTTTCAGAGGATTTTCATAATATTAGGTACTTAGGCATTTTTCAAAATTATGCTACTGTCTGTATCTGCATCTTTAAGCCCTTAAATATTTCTATAAATCCAGACCTAACATCTTTAGGCTGTTGCTGAATATTAGACTTCAGCATTAAAATTTTTCTGGTGAAACTAAATAAACGTCCTACTTTTCAGAAATCAACAGGAGCTAGTCAGAACTTCTGAAGGTCAGACTTTGATTAGTAATGTGCTTAGCTCCCTGTGCTTTGTTACTTTAGGTTTGTTACTAAGTTTATCTTGAATAAAGCTTGACTACTTTAAGGTGCTGCTTGGCTACTAACATGGTAGAAATGGTAAGACGGTTAATACAACAGTTCTGATTTCTCCTCCTGGGAGAATGCTACACAGCATTGTTCAGAGCATGGACACTCACTGCTGTTCCTCAGTGCTGAGCAGGGAGAGTGGGCCTGCATGCCTACCCTGAGAAAAGGGGATCGAATCGTGGGTTTTGAAGGGGAGAAACTGCCCAGGCATGTGACGTAAGTGTGGTGATTGTGGCAAACAAATGAACACATTTTCGATACTCCCATGTTGGCAAGCTCACCAACTGCTTTATGGAGCCCCTTCCTGAACTCTCTGACAATTGCAGGAAGCATGCAGAAGCATCTAACCTGGCCTGGCCAGGCAGCTTAACTCCTGGTAATTGTCTCTGAACTCTCCTTGGAGCGTGGGGCAGCTCCTAGTTTCATGCAGCTTAGCCAAGCTAAGCAATGACTACCACAGTCCTGCTGCTGCAAAAATGCAGAAACAACTCTGCCAGCACAAAGGAGACTGCAAGGGCACACTGCTGTGGAGGGGAAGGACGAAGATGAGGGTGGAACCCTGGATCTCAGTAATTAGGTCAGCTTATGCTGTTTGGCTTCATGCTCAGCTTCGATGTGCAGAGTTGGAGAACTGAATCGGGCTTGGGATATAGCCCTGCATTGGTACCCCAGGTTGCTGATGGCAACGAGGTGCAGCAGGCCCAAATCCCACATTTGGGAATTTTGAGGGAAAGCATAAAATGGGCTCTTATGTCCAGGAGTTTTTAGTCTCTGTCTGCTTCTCGTTTCATAGGTGTCAGCTGAGGATAAGCACAAGACTGGGAGGCATTTAAATATTAGGGTATTAACGGGCCACAAGACTTGGGTGTGTGTTAAACTTTTGGAGAAAAATTATGTGACTTCCTGATAGTGTGAGTGTGGTGATAAGCCCCAAGGGATCATACCGTTCTCTGACAGCAGCATCCAAGATCCTCCCTCTGCTCTGGGGGCGTTTCATTTCAGAGAAATATAAGTACAGTAATAAAAGCTTCCTCCCCACCCTCCTCCCAAAGCAATTCCTCAGCTCATAGCCGCCTGTCCAAAGCTACGTCAGTAATGCTCCAGCATTCAGCCCAATAAAAATTTTGTCAAGGAAGCATAAAGTTCCTGTCAGATCTTTTCCATTAAAAATCATTTTTATAGCAGTGAGCTGTAACAAGCACACAGCTATGGAGTGAAAGTGTGAAATGATGAGAAATTTGGACAGTGTTATCATCCAATGGGGACTCAGTGGCAGGCCACTTAGAATGTCTCCAGAGTATGGAGCCTGACAACCAGAATATTTTTCACAACAGATTATAATGTAAGAAATTTATTACAGATCTCAAAGGGGAATAGCCCACACCACTGATTCCAGTCCTGCCTCCCAGATATACTACTTAGATAATATAAAGTCATAACTCCCTTTAAATTATTTATGAGCCTGTCCCACCTTAGATTAAAAAATATTTCTACTAGAGACTTCCAGGGTTAATATCTGTAGCTTTGTGTTTGATTTGCTGAAATGCAGTTATTTCTGTAGTCAACGGGAGATGTGTAGCATTTTCTTTGTCTGGTAACTACACAGCTGTAGCTTGCTGTGAACTGATCAGAAACAGGACATGAAACCATGACCGTAACATGTAGGTCTAATCATAGTAAGCTACTGTATACAGCTGAGGTGGAGTAAATTTATTCAGTGAAAGAATTTGCATCGTGGTTGCTGACTAAAATGAATCTGTTTTCATGGGATACCTCTGTTTAATCTTTCAGGATGGATCATGATGACATGAACCAAACTTGACATTCATCAGATTAATTCCTCATTTTCTATCCAGAAGTAAGGAATGCTGATAATGTGCAGTGTATTTGTAGCAGACAGCAATGCTTGTGTAATAAACAATGTATGTCAACCAGCAGTTCTGATCATTCATGAAAGAGCACACTGTTTAAACAGTGACTTAAGAATCATGGAATCATAGAATCATCGAATGGTTTGGGTTGGAAGGGACATTAAAGATCATCTGGTTCCAACGCCCTTGCCATGGGCAGGGACACCTTTCACTGGATCAGGTTGCCCAAAGTCCCATCCAACAAGAATGTTAAGTAATCTGAGATAGGGGCTTTCATTGCAAATGCAGAGGGTTACCAAAAATGATGCATGAATTAGTTTAATAATAAAGAGTGCATTGTGATCTGCACCATAGTTTAAGCAGTCATAGACCAACAAAAGATGCTAGAAATGTAGCAAAGATTTGTATGGTGGTAAAAATGAAGAGTTTATGAGCAATGCAGAATTAATCATGGAAGAGTTACTTGTCCACATGCTTTGAAGCTAACAAATTGTCTGGGACAAGGAGAGTTGTAATGAAAGATAGATTTAGCCACACCTGTCTGCAGGAGGTTTACCTTTGCCGCCTTCTGAACATCTTGTGCCTCGTCATGATCAGATACAAGATGATGGGCTTGAGGGCACGCAGGTCTTATCTCATCTATTGTTTCTTCTATCAGCTACTTCCAAACAGCAATGTACTTCGTTTATTAATCATAGGTTAGGAGAAGGAAACCAGAATGACAAGGCAGACCAAGATCCAATTTAACAAAATCCTCTCCTAGGCACCCTGTTTCTTACTCATGTAAGAAAATAGCTGCAAAAGTTCATCCCCTCTGTTTTCAGTGAGGCTTCATAGTCATACTGACCATGAGTTGTTCCAAGCTAGAGTTGTTCCAAAGAGCAGTGCATACCCTCACATGCAGAAGTGATGTGGCAGTACCAGTGCTGTAGAGCTGAGCAATGGTTACATGGCTTCTTACTATGTCTCCTGTGAAAGAATGTAACTGCTGTGAAAATCATGTCCATGCTGCACAGGTAAGCTAAGAGTAAAATGAGTGTATCAGGGCTTTCATCTCCAGCAAGGTTTTGCTTTTAGTTCTTTGGTAAATTGTAAGCCATAATATCATCCGTTTGGAAAACTGAAAGAAAATGATAATCAAAGACCTATCCCAGAGTGAAAGTTCACAGTGAGGAAGGTCACTACAGTCCAAACCATCACTGAATGTGCCTTCCAGGTGATTCAATAGCTGGTGGATAGCTAGATTCTTTTCACATCCAGTGGGCTTATCTTCCAGTGTCATCTGTGAACTATTCTATGCTACACTAGTCTACTGTTTGTTGTCATGTTTTGGGTTACAGTACCCCAAGAGCCCCACTGCTGTTGAGGTGCTAAAGGGACCTCAAGCAATGCCTGAGCAAGGTGTGTTTCTGGGACAGGCACCTGGTATCGGTTCACGGGAGCAAACAGTAGCCTGTAACCTAATTAGCGGTAGATTTTCCTGGGTTAAGAAGTAGTGCTGCCCAAAACTCCCTCTGTGTATGATTTCAGATTCTTTGTTGCTGTGTGAAAGAAGAAATGAAAAGTATGCTAAGTGACTTGCAATAATGGTGAAATTAAAGGGAGAGTTTAAGAGAGCTTCTACTAGATATTACTCACAGCATAACATAGACATGTGAGGACATATGTCTGGCAGGCCAGCTGTCTGGGCAGGACAACTCAGTTGTTGAGGGCGAGAGAACTGCTGTTGATTTAATCTTATTATAAGAAGGTTGAGTATGGTCATCACTGATGTCCTTTACAGTTGTCTAGTTGAGTTTAGTGCAACTCTGGACAAGACATTTTTCTTGGTTTTGCCAGAACTATAAAAGGAGTCAAGGGGTCTGTCTGCAAGTACACAGCTCTGCAGTACTTCCCCTTTTCACCTGCAAAGACCAGGTGGAATCAGGTCAGGGACTGAGAGGAGGCAGAAACATCTCCCTAACATGCCCTAAAGGTAGCGTGGTGCTTGCTTAAATCTGCTTGGCAAGGACATTAGACCACCATGAACATTTAAGTCCTGTTGTAGGACATAAGCATCCACCTGTGCTTTCCCTTATTTGGGTAAGTGCACTTACTGCTGAAAGTGGGACTGCGGGCTCAAACTAGAAAAAAATTGCTTTTCATGCCCTCTTCTGAAGGAAGTTTTGAACAAAATAATTTATTTTTACGGTAAATTTTGTTGTTTGATTTTACATCCTGATGTATTGGCAATTTCATCACTTGAACATCTTTATTTATTGGTCTTATCTTAGCCATGACCTTAATTTGATCATCGCATTGTTCCACCTTTAATTAGCTTTGTAAGATTGTAGTATATTAGCTCAATGATGTGCTAATCTAAGTACCTCTTTGCTTGCTCACCCTCTTCAAGAAAATTAATTTTAAGAAGTCAACAGGTTTCATCTACCGAATTTTACGGTATGGATATTGTATTCACTGGGTGCAAATAGCCTTCAGTAAGGAAGATCACAAGTCAATAGCTTTTGAGACCAACCTAATACTGAAATCTTTTTGCCTGACCTACTAAGAGAAGAATCATCTCTGTACCAGCAACCATAGAGTGGGACAAGGAAAATATGCCATTCTTGAAAGCAAATTCACAAACAGAACATCCGCAGAAAGCGCTCCCATGGGATGAGTTGTATGGATTCAGGGCATCTCCTAGAGCCAGTCAAGACAAGGAGCAGGACCGTTTCAGTGAATAATTTACAAGGCTTCAGAAATCAAGACCTAGTTCATTGTGCTCATACAGGCAACTTACAGATAGCATCCCACATTGCGGGCATAGTCCCAGAGTAGGACTTGTGGAGGACATTGCCTGGACCCAAATGCCTTCTCCTGTCTGAACCTGCATGACTAAGCTGCAATGCTGCTGCCACAGCACAGCAAATGGGTCAACTGTGTGTGGTAGGACAACCCTTCTCAGCTTGATGCTGCTGTGGAGATGGGAGGAAGGAGGGGAAAGAGCATGCTGCTTGGCAGTGGGAGGCAGAAGATGATACTATTGAGAGGACAAAGGGTACATCGTGCCTTAGAGGTGGCTAAGGGTATCCCAAAAACTGGATGGTGCCAGCTTGACCAACAAGGTGCATTTTCTCAGTAGACAACTGTCTGCTTCGCCCATATGTGCAGTTAATTACTCAGATGCTGCCCAGAGGTCTATGCAAGGTACTCTATTTTCTGGTACCTTAGATAATTCAGTTATATTTAGCCCCTAGAAACAGCCCCAAATAATTTTTTGGGGCGTCTAATGAAGCTATAAAAAGCCACCTGAGTGCACAAACTCACAGATACATCTGCACAGCCACTCAGCTGCTTCACAATTATATAAGCCATTTCAAGTGTATATGGGATGAGACACGTTGCTGTCTTGCAAATGGACTCTAAGGACACTCAAAGTCCATTAGCAAGTAAGAGGTGAAAAGAAACTCTTAGAGGAAATCCAGTTGAAACTGTTCCAGAACTTAAGGTTTGACCAACAACTTCTGCCTCATGATTGTGAGTACAGCATTTCATCTTGCACCACTGAAAAAGCAGTTGTGAAAAATACCCGGGTTTTGTGCTCTCTTGTTGTGTTTGCAAACTCCCTGCCCTAACGTATACGTCAAAAAGAGGGAAACACAGTTACGGAGGAGAAAGCAGTAACTTTCTAGAAATGATTTGGAGTGAATAAGCTCAAGCTCTGTTAAAGCTTTAGCAGAATTTTAGTAACTCTAAGTGGGTTAGATTTTTGTTAAACTTTATTTGAATGCTTATGCATTTTTTTTCTGCTATATTAAATAGACCATCTAATAGATTTTGGTTGGTAATGCAGCCTGAAACCTCCTTACTTAAAAGCTTTACTTGCTACCGGAAGTGTGTGTTTTCATGCTGTAATGGAGAAAAACGAGTTTTCTGGTTGGAGTCTGGTGTTTCCAAACTGAAAGATCAATAAATTGCCTCTCTTCTTATGACAGACCTGAAATTTCCACTCTGTGTGCCCCAAGTTGTTTGTGGATAGTACTCCTTAAAGGAGAATTCAACTGTCACAGTGGCTGAAATGCCAGTTTTCAATCTACTATTGAAAATCTCAGTTTAGGCAGGACAGGAAAGTGAGGCTATTTATTGGGGTAAACAAAAGCCACCAGCACGTGGCACTGTTGCTGTTCTGGCTTCTGGGTAGCTAGTTTATATTCATTCAACTGCAGGCACTCATTGTGTCCTATTTTCCAAAAGCCTGCTTCCATTATTTTTTTTTCTTTTTCTTCTGTCCTACATACTTAATATGAAAGTCAGTGAAAGCATGATAGTTTAGTGAAGTGGGATCAAAGTGAAGGAGGATTGTTTGCTTCTTCATAACCAAATGGAGAAAGGTGTTATGAGGAAACAAGCAAGTTGTCTGCTATTCAGTGCCACAGGTGTGCTGCTTTCAGAGATCTTCCGTTTGAAGGCATCCAGTGGTGCCCATACTCAAGGCTGCTTCTTAGGATGAAAGAAATGGTCTTAATTAGGATGATGCCAGCAAGTATATAATAATGCTGCAAATACAGTGTCTCAGTGACTTAAAATTGCTACGAAGTTGTTCTTCAACAGTGTGCTGAGTGTCTGAGAAAAGTCTTAGTAGAACAGATTTATTGTATTGAAGAGGATGACTGCTGCAAAGCTATTTCTTTTCTTTTACTAAAGAACTGGGCTTTGTGTCATGTTTTCAAAAGCATCAGTTACCTGTTTCACGCTGAATCTGTGTGACAGAACTGAAAGCTTCTCGTAATTTGTCTTTGTGCATTGGTACAGTGAGAAAGTGCCCTGCCAAGATGTTGAACCACTGGTGTGTAGGGCCCTGGTTTCTTCCAAGGAGAGCTGGAAGTCTTCGGGCTGTACTGAGTTTGGCTGATGACCATATGTAATTCAAAACCTGTGGGACTCTGCTTCGCTTAGTAGGAAGAGTTTCTTCAGATCTTTTTCGTGTCTAGGAGAGGGTTATACTGCAAGTTGCAACTTTCTGCCTTGAAAAGTACTTGTGCAGCTTATCCCTCAGGCCCAACCTTTTGTGTATCTCCAACACAGAATGCTCCTGCATCATTGCTATGCTGCAGATGAAGATGTAAAGGTGTGGGTGGCTGGTAAAGAGGGCACTAAACCTCCCTTTTGTGCCTAGGAGTGGGTTGCAGACAGGCAGAGTATACAGCCCTGATGCGCATCAATTGGCATAGCCTGTCAGTATGGGGAGGAACCGAGCTATACTTGTGCATGGAGCATAGGGTCTAGGGACAGAGCTGGACATCTTTTGCCAACAAAATGATGCCTCTTCCAAAGAGCAGACAGAAAGAGCTGTAGGCTTTTATATTTACTGCAGAAATATTGTATGGCTCTAAGTGTGTGTAGGTCATTAACAGAGTGCCATCTACCGGCACATGGTGTCTTTGTTGTCTGCATCTTTAGGACAGATGAAACGGGTGTTGTAGCTCACATCAAATGGCTTCCAGGCGAGCCCTAAATGCAAGGGGACAGTCTAGCAATAACTCTTCAGCTGGTCACAGCTTTTATTCCTTTTCCAGCCTTTACAAAGTCTATGCTGATCCCCACATACTGTCCATGGCAGAGTTTGTGGACTTAGAATCACCTCCCGCTACTTGAATGGAGCCCTGGGTTGCCTGGACAAACTGTTTTGATGGATGCCATTAAGACAACCTGTTTAAGTGGTGTGGTATCTCACGAAAGGGTGTATGTACCTAGCTTCTGCCAAAAGTACTGCATGTATTGTTACTCTTACGCATGTCCTCAGGTAGGCTCCCTTGGGTCTTTAAATACTTTGGTGGAGAAGCTGGGAAATTCAGCTGCAGTGTCAAAGCAATTCAAATCAGGAGGGTTTTTTTGTTTGTTTGTTTTGTTTAATTCAATAAATGTATTTAATGAAACAGGAGCCATATCAATGTAATCAGCACCAGAAGGTTCCTCATTCATTTTATTATTATTATTATTATTATTATTATTATTATTATTATTAAATTCAGCATACTTCATGCTGCTAAGCTTTATTTTTCATGCAGAATACATTTCTGTGCAGCACGGTGCAGTTTGAAAGGATGGCAGGGGCCATCCTGCATGTGTAGGAGATGGGTAGGTCTTCTAGCACTTGGGAAAGGCAGGGTATGATTGGAGGATTTGTCACCCAGAGCTGCAGTAAAAAGTGGCTGCATTTCTTTTTGTTCAGAAGAGAAGAGAAGGTAACTTATGTTTATGTTTGTGGAAGTCCTCTGACAGAACTCTGTAAGGAAAATTTGTCCTGCTACTTCCCTTGATTAGGAGAAAGTAGTTTTTCTGCCTTGCAAAGATGTTTGACATTTAAAAGGATATATGAAGAAAATCAATTCTACAGTAAGATAAAACTAGAGCTCTAGAAAGTTTTTCGCCAAGAATAACAGGCACTAGAACAAACTGGGGGACTTGTTTAGGTGATGGAAACCCCGGGCTCAAGCTCTTGTTAGAAGAAGGAACTAGAACTCAAGCCTGGGCAGATGCCCCAACAACACAGTTGTTCCTGAGAAAGGTCTTTGTCCCTCTGGAGTCCACTGTCCATCCACTCTTGAGAATCATGGTGACAGCAGCTCTCCTTACAAAAGAATTTGTCATTCTTCTGCTGGGAAAATATATTTCCTAAAAGACTCACACATGACATACGGTCTGATTTTGGGGTGGTCCTGTGTGGACCCAGGAGTTGGACTCGATGATCCTTGTGGGCCCCTTTCAACTTGGGATGTTCTATGATTCTGTGATTCTATGTCTTGAGCACACACTTTGTTTAAACATACAAAATATTGAAATAAGAAGCTGCTTGCAGAACAATCGCGTTATCATAAAACACACCCTGCTAAGAACATGATTTCTGTTTCCATTTAATGTGAGGCAGTGCTCCTCATTATTCTCTCTGCACACTGAGCTTCATCTAAATCAAATTGAACTGAAAAGGACAATAGTGCCATTGATTTCTAGTACTAAAAATAATGCATAATAACCTCACTGTACTGTCAAATCTGTTCAGTGAATGAAAGTGCTATCACAGAAGATGTATCATTATTCATCAAATTTATTATCCTTACCAAGCAGGCTGGTATCTTCATTCAGGTCATTTCTATGGAACTTGACTTGGGCAAGAAATGACAACATGATCTGCATTTCTCGGTCACCCGTGCATATCCAGGAGGTGTTCAAACATCTTCATTCATGTGAGGAGAGCAGGGAGACTCCTGCTGACTGTCTAACTGGGACTGTTAGGTATGGAAATCTGCAGTTTAGTTGAGAGTAGGACTAGGTGAGGGCATGCACGTTTGTTTGCGTATTTTAAATCTGAAGGCAACTGTGCCAGCAGCAAAGATTCCCGATTCAAAAATACACAACAATAAGATTAAAATTCACAACTGATTTGCTGTATTCTACCAATTAAATTATGAGATTTTTGTTTGTTTGTTTGTTTAATGCAGGGGAAGTCCTATGGTACAGGGTACCAAGAGTTATGTCTGGGGACCGGGGGTCACAGTTGTTTTGGAGGTTCAGCTGGCATAATCTGGCTTGGGTTGACAGGTGGCATCTCTCTTCTCTGAAATGTACTATGACATGACTTGATGCACGGGTGCACGCTGCTGGCGATGATTATTTTTAGATGATAACTACCTAGTTCTGGAGGGGCTTTTAGGCAATCTTGGAACCCCTAAAAAGTAGGCAGTCCATGGCATCAATAACATAGAAATTGTGACAGCATGACACACAGGGAAAGTGCTGGCAAGCTCAGGCCAGGTTCTGGTCAGAGAGAACCACCTGCAAGTACTGATACCAACAGCAGATTTTATTGTATTGTATTGTATTTTTACTTCTGGCATTAGTCTTCTCCTCCCACACGCACTTTTTTTTTTTCCAAACTATTACCAGTTGGGATTGGGAGATATTTCCTCTCTGTGTATTTGTAAAATGCAAGCATTCATTATGAAGAGTTCCTGTTCTTATGGGCCACTGTATCCTGTGCTTTGTAAGAAGTTCTACCACTTGCAGCTGAAATCCAAAACTGCTCTCCCCCTCCTTGCTAGTGTTTGCATCTACACTTCCAGGGGCCAGCTGAGGCCTACTGCAGAAGAGCAAAGGTGCCATGAATGGGGCATATTTCACTGGTTTCCAAGTCTGGCTGCTAATGGGAAATACTGGCACTCTCACAAGAAGGCTTTTTCACATGGTCATCTCAGCCTATCTTGTAAGTTCAGGCTGACTGCAAGGTTCAGGATAAGGGGAGTTAGCTGAATCCAGCCTCTAAACTTTAAGCTGACCGGAGAAGTTTACACAAGGTTGAAGCTCTGTTTCTGTGTGGGTAGGCATCTGAAGATGCAGAAAAAAAAAATAAAATTTGAGCAATAATTTTTGGGCTTTGTTTGAGCAATACCCAAAGACTTTCCTGATAAACCCCATATTTCTGCCCCCCCACTTCTTAGACCCTGCACAGTCCTGCCAGAATGTGGCTTAAGTTTCTGACAGAAAAAGCCACTCGTTTCTGTTACGCTCTTCTTCCCAGGTCCTCTTTTTCTCCATCCCACTTGGACTTCTGTGGGGAGGAAGAGCATGAGAGTGGGAAGAACTGGCATAACCCAGGGTGGTCTGCATATGGTGAAACTTAGCTGGTGATGGTGGTGGGGCTGGAGACCAAAAGCTTTTACCATTACAGCCAATGGAAAACCTACTGGCTTAGCAAGGCCTTTTGAAGCAGGGAAGGTCTGTCAGATGGCATTGCAAAAGGATAGGAGCTGTTGGAAATATAGCAGATCTTTAGCTAAATGAAAGGCTCGGATGGCACACAGCCCATTTAGAGGGCTGCTCTCTAGCAAGAAATTTCTTCAGTTCTCCTTGTGGCATGGACTAATTCAGCGTTGAGCTGGCAGTTTGCTTCGCGGGACCTATGTGACACCTGCTGTGGAAGCGTGCTTCCCACAGCAAGGCTATTAATAACCCAGCTCTTGTGAGCTCTTGGCCACAGTCTGGAGCTGTATTTTCCTAATAACCCTAAAATATGTTTTGTTTTAATGTGATTGTGGATATTAGGTTGAACCTTTCCCACTGACAGGGATTTCTGAAACTGTAATTGCTTTTCCAGCTTAATTGCCCCTGGAATGAGCTCAGGAATTAGCCTTTTGCTAATGGGGAAATATTTGAGAGCTGTTGTGGTTCTGAAACTATTATTTTTAGACCTAAATTAAGGTGGGGAAATGAGATGCAGATAGCAATCAAGGTTTCACCATATATACACTAGAATGCACTAGGAATTACAGGATTAAATGCAGCCTAAAATGAGTCCAAGAATCTGTTCAAAATGAATATTCTTGAGATGAAACACCCAGCACATTCTCCCAACTACATACAATCTTGATGCTTATTTTAATGCAATAGTCTTGTTGATAGGCCTCATTCCATTAATAAATTCTCTGGGTTTATATATTAAAAGGACAGGAATCATTCTTTATTGGAATCATATGGGAAGATTTTAAGGTTTGCATTTTTCTCTCATCTTAAAGAAAAATTGAGAGATTGAGTAATGACCTAATTGGTTTTAGCAGCTGCTCTGCCAGCATGTGGAGAATTCATGCAGTATGCCTTGTCATTGGGAGACCTTAACCATTTTTGAACACTTTAAAGCTCTCGGAAGCTCAACAGTAATACCTTGCAGTACTTCTGAGGCATATGCAAAATACAGGTTTCAGCAGACACAGCTTAAAGCAGAGCAGTTGTGAGAGCGAAAACTTGAGTGTAGCAAATTAGCAGTTTTATTTTATATCCAAGTCATTACACAAAGATAGAAAACTATGCCAGAAAAACACAGCGTGTGATAAAAATGAATGTTATTTTTTATTCTTAGGAAGAAACTTTCATAAAATGGTTACTAGTGTTGCAATTCTCATTACTTAACTGATTTGTTTAAAGGACCCTTCTCATTTGTGGTGGTCCCTTTGACAAGGCAAATGACAAAAACAAACAAACAAACAAAAAAAGCAGATCCCTCAGTCAAAAAGTCTTGCAGTTTAAGCTAATCATTCTGCTTATTTAGGTCCCTTGATCATCTTTCTACCAAGACTTTTCAATTTGTGGGGCCTGTATAAGCTAATATTTTGAGACCCTGTAGAACTGTAACATATGGTTCTTTAATTAAAGGCTGTCAAAATGCATATGTGCAATGTGACCTAACTAAGATTGCACTGGGGGAAAAAAACATCATTTAAACCTGAATGTAAACAATTGTTGTTTGTTTTGGTGAAACAAATGGAAAAATGGCCACAAATCAGTCTCTAGATCTTGCCTTGCTTTTCTCTCGAGTCTCCTTTTACCCCGTGAATGTCACTGTTCCCTGCTGGAGACTACAGAAATCCTTCAAACCCTCTGGGAGAAGACAGATAAACATTCAGCTCAGAGATAGAGACAGGAGAGTGAACTGGACCATTCTGGGCCAAATAGGTGAGCTCGGAGTCCTTCTCTCTTGGGAGAGGATGGGGAAAGATATGAAGGGGCCCTCTGTATCTGAGACCCACTGTCTTATGGCTGAACATGGTGAAAAGGGAGGAGACATATTCCCAAGGTGGTGTACGTGCTCAAGCACGCATTGACTTTCCTTAGAAATACAAATATGCCATCAAACTGATCCTGCTTGTGAGCAGAATTGAGGGGCTAGTCAACAAATGAAGGTCTTCTCCATGCCTACCTGTCGGAGAGGCCATGGTATGCATCACAGCTGCCATGGGAATACGTGTTGGTGCAGCTGATCCCTTTCCAGGCATTTTCTCCATTTAAGTAGATAGGTCTGTTCTGGATTCCTACTGGCAGTCATCTGGCAAAACTGGGGCTTCCTGCAGTTTCCCACCCCTTCCTTACATGGTACCAGACAAAACAGTCGTGGGTCCACTTCTCCAGGGCACCGAGGGTGGCTATTACTGCCCTTTCTGCCATCAACTCACTGTGCAAAAACAACATTAACCTGTTCAGGCTCCATAATGACATGCTGGTTGTACTGGCAATGCACCGCTTCTGTCTCTAAAGGATAAATAGCATAATTTCTGGGAAGTCTGAGAGCTAAAGCATGTCTGGCTCTGACAGGAACAATCAGATTTATATAATTTTCTGACAGACAGTTAAGCTTAAAGCTGTACAAAGTGGAAATATACTGTCAAGTAAAGTTAGTATTTTAGAAGCCAAAGGTTTTACGAGGTGAGACACTTAGACCTCTTCTCACAAAGATGCTGCTGCTTTCTCCCGTGTTTCTAGAAGTCCTCAGGAGTTGTGCTGCCATCAGACAAGACCCTACGCATGTAAATCTGATCCTTATTAATGGTAATAAAAAGAGCATTTTAATGAGGGACGTGTTTGGACTATACCATGACTCACAGGCTTCAGAGTGTATGTGACAGGGGCAGCACCAGTTCTCCTCCTCTATTTGTAGTAGGAACAGTAAGCATGTTCACTAATGCAGGAGAGATGATATGAAATGACTTAAAAGCTGAAGTTGGGTCATGATTTTCCAGCCAGTGCAATGCCCTGAAGGTGTCCAGAAACATTATGGCAGTTCCTTATTACAGTCTTTCATTGTTCCCCTCGAGAAATTTAGTAGTTCCGTGGGTATTGGCATGAAGCCTCAAACCTAAGGTTTAGCTACGATGTGTAGGTGCCAGGGCCAGGAGGGACGTGTAAGGCTGATCTCAGTCTGTTCTAAATAATTCTCGTATCCCTGTCCGTCTGTGTCTTGCCAGGAGGGTGGGCTGCTTTATGCGTGTTGGCTCTGTGTTGTAAGTTGCAAATTGTAATGGCTGGCGTACATTTTTCAAAGAGAAGACTGCTGAAAGTTAACTGAGGTTTTGTGCTGTGGAAAACCCTGTCAATAATGTGGATTCTGCTGTGTGTGTCATGACCCCATGCACCATGTCTGGGTGGTCTGACTGCACCCTAGAAACGTGCACAGGAGCACCAGTGACTACACAACTCTGGGGCCTGAACTCAAATGTTTTAAAGGAGTCTGGCTTTCAAAAGTCAGGATTTGACGAAACCAGCCTGTGCAATGAATTTTGTTGAGATCTAACAAAGGCAAAATGATCTGGAGATGCCAGTCTTAAGACTGTTGATGTGCTTTTTACATTTTTTTTTTTTTGCTCCTGGAACTTCATAATTAGAAGAGAGCATCTCTAGGTGACTGTGTTTGTCACACACGTATTAGCGTAGGATCAAAATCAGCAGGCTTTTGGTACTGTGTTGTCCCAAGTTCAGGGGACATTTGTACTTTTCCTTGTGTTTGATGAGTGTGGCATAGGATAAGGACAAAAGCTTGAAGGGTACCAGTCTCTGTCAGGGTGAAGAACACAAATAATTATATCGTTATTTAAAAACTAAAATAACAAAACTGTTCTTCTGAGTAGCACAGCTTGTGCTCCAACTGTAATTCTGCAGCAAATTACACTACTTTAGGATCTTCTTGCTGGAGGCAGGGTTTAAACCTAATTTTCCCTCTTCTTATTGTTACAAAATAATTGTACCTGCTTATTCTACATTTTCATCAATTTTCAGTGTAAGGGTTTAACCGGGTATGATGCTAGCAAACTTGTCTAAAGATGACAGATACCTTTCACCTCTACAAACACAATCTACTTTTTTTTGTTGTTGTTGTTGTTTGTTTCTTTTTTGTTTTTGCATGAATTCTGAAACCTAGATGTCTCCTTTAATGCTTTAATATCTCCTTTGTTTACATACTGCACCTCAGAAAAGAAACAAGTATGTGGGAAATCAGCAAAGAAGATGGTAAAAGGAGTACAGGAGCAAAAAGAGAGCACTAGATTACTAAAAATACTTCCTCAGAGAACATTTTTGTCTTCAGATGTAGGTATTCCACTTGACTAATCCCTATTTATCTGTCCAAAAGGAATTGACAGCAACTCATTTTGAAGGTTTGTCAATTTGAGTTAGGTGCCTTCATGCAAGTTGTTATGTGCTGAGGAAGTGGGGCTAAGTATATTATTGTAGAGAAAAAGGTAGTTTCCAGAGTTGTGATGCTCTTCTAACAGTTTGTTTAGGAGAAGCAATAAAAAAAAAAAAAANAAAAAAAAAAAAAAAAGATTACGGGGGCAGGATGAGCAAATGAAAAAAAATCAAAAGAAGCCCTTCAGGAATTGTACAGTACAGCATAATTGTGTGTCTCATTAAAATGGTCTTCCTTTTATTATCCTTGCATTTAGTACAGTAGGGGGTTTGTTTGATGTTGTGATGATTTATGAGTGCTTCTCAAATGACAGAGAAAGCAGAATTTTGGTGAAAGGAGAGATGAATGATTGCCTTTATAAGACCACGGGATTCAGAACAGTAGCTTTGCTTGGCAATATTTTTCTAGTTTGGAGAACTCTAATTTCTGTAGTCTTTCAGTGGGATACAAATCTCTAATCATCAGTGCTGAATATATATTTGTCTGAGTAAATCATTAACTTAGATTTCAGGTGTGTTTCTAATTTGCAGGGGGGGAGACTTACTTCGTGGTGGTATGAAAAATACATTTGAAAGAAGATTAGGAGCATTTAAAATATTATTGAACCTCAAGCAGTTTAGCAAAAATTGATGGGAATTTATGAAATGCTTCAGTGTCATTAAAGGTGCATTTTTATTGCCCTCTCTCTGTCCTTCCCTGCAATGTTACCTGAAACTTTGGCGATGTTGGTGATGATTTTTTTTTTTTTGAAAATCTGAGGGCAGATTGTCAGCTGCCATGATTGACCCTAGCTCAGTAAAATAAGTGACTTAGCTTTCTTCATTTCTGTGGAGTAAATCCAGAAATCAGTGGCCCGCTAGTGATTTTACCATGTTACATGGTGAAGATGAGGTTAGATTACATCTGTATGGAATCCACAGAGATTTCATACAAAAGCTCTAATGTTAGTGTAGCTACATCGGCTTAGATCAGAGGAAAATATTCCCCTTGACCCAAGTGGAGCCTTGTCACTTACATTAATTTTTGGTCTGATCTTTATATCCATAAATTTTCTGTTTATTTTTTACTATTGATTTTCTTACAAATCCTTTGTTTATAATCTGCTTGCTTACTGTTTGATGGGTACTTTAATAACTCTTTTTGATTCTGTATCTTATACTGCTTTACAAATGCAGTATAAGATCTGGGTAGATATCTGGACAGATGGGCCGAGGCCCACTGTGTGAAGTTCAACAAGGCCAAGTGCC
>VXAA01006465.1:76162-101709 GCA_013399115.1 Anseranas semipalmata
ATTGTCCCCCTGTACTCGGCTCTGGTGAGGCTGCACCTCGAGTCCTGTGTTCAGTTTTGGGCCCCTCACTACAGGAAGGACATCGAGGCCCTGGAGCAGGTCCAAAGAAGGGCAACAAAGCTGGTGAGGGGTCTGGAGAACAAGGCTTATGAGGAGCGGCTGAGGGAGCTGGGGTTGTTTAGCCTGGAGAAGAGGAGGCTCAGGGGTGACCTTATCGCTCTCTACAGGTACCTTAAAGGATGTTGTAGCGAGGTGGGGATTGGTCTCTTCTCCATGTGCCAGGTTATAGGAGGAGAGGAAATGGGCTTAAGTTGCGCCAGGGGAGGATTAGGTTGGATATTAGGAAAAGAATTCTTCACTGAAAGGGTTGTGAGCCATTGGAACAGGCTGCCCAGGGAAGTGGTTGAGTCACCATTCCTGGAGGTATTCAAGAGATGTTTGGATGTAGAACTTAGTGATATGGTTTGACGGTGGACTTGGTAGTGTTAGCTTATAGGTTGGACTGGATGATCTTAGAGGTCTTTTCCAACCTAAATGATTCTATGAAATATTTCACAATTCCCTTTCCATCATGTGGTTACTGGGTATTTTTACCTTTAATGTACACACAGTGTCTTTGGGTTTCACCAGAAATTGCAATTGAAAGGTCATAAATTTTAAATATAAACCCCTTATTAGTAAGAGATGGGCCTGTGTGTTATGAAGCAACCAGAGTCTCCATTTGGATCTGTTCTGTTCATACTAATGGCAAGCCTGGTCCAGGCTCCCCCAGATCAGAATCTGGAAGTTAATAAAGTAGCTTGGTCTCTTCCTAAAACTGTGTGTGTGTTACACCACAGTAACAGAGGTCCTTCAATTATTACTTGATGAGATTACCTCTGTGAACCTGGCATGAGCGTATTTAACACTTCCTATTTCTAATTACCAGTATTTTGTAACATTTTAAAAAGACCAGAAACTTTGGCCTTGTGTGCCCTACAGTATGTTAAGCCTTGTTTAGGCTTACTGCAACTCTGTAATCAGAGTTCTTGTAGCCTTGAGGGAATTTTCTCGTGTTTCTTAATTCAATTAAACATTTCCCATTAAGTTTAATTATATGTTAAGATGGAGAATTCCTCCTGACCCTACAACAATCAGGGTTTAAAAAACAAAGTATAGTTCTCACAGAATTTCTTCTGGGACATCATCTTGTTTGGTAGAGCGAATAATTTAACAGAGAGTTTTATATTCTGAGTTTTTGTGAAGCCTGTTTCTGTTTATCTCTATTCAACTCACTGGAACGAAGTTTGTGAGACAGATTTCCACAATGCACACTCATTATTGTCATTATTATTAAAAAGCAAGGATCACATCTACACTGTCTGGTTTTGTCCAGTAGCTGTAAGTTTGCATTGGTGCAGTGCCCACCTAAAAAACCTGACAGGTAATCACTTCATGGGGATTGTCCATTCTCTGTTTTGAGGTAGCTATGTTTATCTTAATTAAAATGCTGCGGTATCACATGAAAGCTCCTTTGGTGTTTTGTGAGAGTATTGCAGTTATGTCACCAATAACTGACATATTTCTATATTTCTACTCAGCGGAGCTACATTTTTTCCTATATCTATGTGAGAGTGACTGAAATTACAGATTGTTCATTGATCCATTGGGCAGAATCTATTTCATACTCCTTTTCAAAGTTTTGCGTCTCTTGGGGCTTTTGTGTTTGTTATAGACAGTTGCTATTTAAAGAAAAAAAAAAAGTGACACGAGAACTGTACGTCCCACATGGTAAACACAAGCATGCTGAAGGAATTTCTTGAAGGGTGTTTCTGTAGTCTCCCAGCTGGCTTATGATAGCACAACATGAAATTCTAGAAAGAGCAGAGTCCCATCAACATCACATCTGTTCAAATCACTTGCATTTTAGCTTCCATGCTGAAGTTCATAAATATGAAAGGAAAGAAGGCTCACAGTTCTGTCTAATATGCAGCACATTTTATGGTATAAAAATTTACTGTAACTGTTTTAGTCAAATACATTATTCTGGCATGACCTAGATATAAACACAGTAATTTTACCTCATATAAACAGTTTTTCACATCAAAAAAAGGTTTGTTTTACAGTATCTATATGCACAGAAATACCTGCTATAAAAGGTAAGCTCCTGGCTGCGTTGATTTCAGTGGATTTCACCGTAAATTGGCTTTATAAAGCAAGGAGGCTTAGAGCCATCCCACCTTGCTTTCTCTCCCTGGGTGAGCTGCCCACAGCAGGAAGGAAGTATTCAAAGGACGTTTGAAAGGAAGTTGTCTGTGTGGAGATGCTGTTTCTTCTCAATGGTCTGCTGGACGTATGGCCTAGACTGCTGATTTTAGGTGTTGCATTTTAGTGATAGGCTGAGCTTGGACCTGATTGTAAAAGCAGTGTCATTTAGGGGTGGAAATGTAGGTGAGAAATACCAGACCAAGTCCTTTACCTTAAAAAGTTGTTGTAGCTCATAAAGTGCTTTTCATAGGCCACGTCATAGGAGCAGGCTTGCTTTACAAAGCTTCAAAGGGTGACTGTACTTTGTAAGGTGACTTGCTTGGCGCCATGCCTGCATGAAGCTTTCAGGATCAGTAGATCAGAGCCTCTTTGGTTCTACACTGCTCTGAGCACAGCATTACCACCTCTTGTGGATTTCTCATGGTTCTTGTGATACTTTTTTCCCTTGAGCTTGTGTATCTTTTACCTCTGAATCCAGTCAACTAAGTCTGTAGCCCCCTAAGAGATACTTGGAAATCACCTTACATTGAACACAGATTAAAAAAAAAAAAAAAAAAAAAACAGTCTCAGAAAGAAGGACTTGTCTTTCTTTCTCTTCCCATCTCCATTAAAATATCTCATTTTCTGAAGCCAGTCTCTTAATTTTGCAGCCTAATTGGTAGTTTTGGAATTGTTAGAGTTGGTAGCACAGGAATAGATACAAAAATGTAAGGGATTCATGTGATTCCAGGAAAGACTAGACTTGAGTTCATTCCTAGGGAGCTGTGCCAATTGTTAAAGAACACTAGTGAAAAGTCCATTTTTCATAAGAAAAAGAGCAAATGTGTCTGAATACACAAGGCAAGCTAGTCTGTTGAATAAGAAGATCCTGATTTTATGCAATCATTTTTCAAAACAAAACCTCCTTTAAGATCTTTGTGTAGGTTGTTTCTGCCTTTAGCTCCTATGCTTTGGAAGGATAAACATTGAGTCATATCTATTGGTGTTTGGATTTGTAGTTTAAGAAAATCTGATAATGAGAAATATAACTTTCCCTCCCCCCGTTAGTAGAAGAGCAAATGCTGCAGTAAGTTGTGCATTATGTGTCTTTCAAAAATACTGAAGACAATTTGTTTCTTCCTTTGTTAAGTAGTTTCAAGCTTCTAGTAACTATTACTTGTTTTTGAAAACTAAAATTATGTTGTTTTTATATTTTGCTTAAAAAATGAGATAATTTTAGCTGAACTATAATATAATCTTTGTAAAATATTTGTGGAGAAGTGGTGTTTTTCTTGACAAAGAACAGAAAGTCAGCAATGAATGTACAAGTTCTCTTTTTTTTTAATGAAGCTTGCTCCTTTGCATTGAGGTTACCACTTTTTGACTTTAAAAATGTGGCATTGGTGATCCGCTTGCTGATTTAATAAAGCTTTTGTTTTGATGTATTAAAAATGGCTTTAACATTCCAGGTCTTTCCAAACACGCCATGAGTACAGGGATACTTTTTCTTGGAACTAGGGATATTCATACAGTCTTAAGTACCTAAAAAAATACCACAGTGGTTGTACCATATTGTATTCATTAGGAACAAGGACGGGTTAGGTACTTTGTTCTCATTTATACTGTACACAGGTGACCTCCTGGCTCTGGACCAAAATTTCTTTATCAGCATTCAGCACTGCTGTTCAAGCATGAGAGAAAGGGAATGCTAAAATGGGTGCAGAGTATATACAACTGAACCCAGAGAATGCCTTATTTCTTACCTGAGATAGGGAGATTCTTCTCATATCACTTGTTGATCCCTTACACATGCCCCTTTATTCTACCTGGTTGCAAACAGCATGCAGGAAAAGGCATGGCACAGGAAAAAAAGAAATTCTGCTAGAAGCACGTATTGTGGCTGGTAACCGTATGCATTTCCTTACAGCCGTGGTGTATCTTCACCATCTCTGTTAGGAATCCACTTCAGGTATGATTCAGGCTATCTAAAGATGTGGAATGGACTTCTCATCCTGGCTAGCTGTGGGGTCTCCAGAGGCCAGTGATCTCGAGAATATGTGCAGTGTATTGCCCCCTGTCTGGTGTCATGGGGCAGATGAAAACAATAGGTAAATCCAGCTGTGTAGGAAGGCTGGCCGATACATCATCGGACAAGCCCAGTAGAAGGGCACATGGGGGAGGAGAAGCAGCAGTTAAGGGTAGGCAGGGATGTGCAGCACACCAGTCAGAGCAGAAACATCCCTTCAGCAGCAAGGCTGAAAACATTGGAAAGCCATTTAGAGATGAGGTCTGTCACCAGCTGCATTGCCTGGGTTCCTTCCCCCACTGTCACAAGCTGTTTTATTATTGCTACCTGTATGAAGGTTGCTAGTGGCCACTCTGACCCATCTTTTCATGAGCAGAGAGCAAGGAAGAGTCAGGTCTATGTCAGTACCTACCCAGAAAAAGATTGTTGGCTGTCTGGCTGAAAATTGAGAAGCTGCTTTGCTAACTGTTTCAGACAGAGAAGTTGAGCCTTAGTCTGCTCATGGCTTGATTTTTGTCTTTGCACATGCAACATTCCTTCTCTCTACTGTTTTTTAAATTATTTTTGAGCTGTTGTTAGTTGCAGTCTTAAACTCATGACACAGCTTTTCTGAGAAGGGAGTCTTGGAAGCCGTTTGAAAATTGATATCACAAACTTATAGGACCAATAATTGAAGTGGTTTCTTGCGAGTGGTGAAATCAAATTAGCAGCCCAATTTGCCTAGTATTTTCAAGTGGAAAAAAAAAATGGCATTCCTATTTTTGTCTGTGATCACTGCCTTGAAGATAAATGACTTTGCTCCTTGCTGCAGGCCAGTTTACGTAGCCTTAGACACTACACAACATTTTTTTTTTTTTGTAATTGATTTTTTTATCAGAAATTTTCAGAACAATTTCAAACTCAAATATCTTCCCTCTGCCCTTTTATTTCTTACTTGCTCTCTGGCTGATTCGGCTGTCAGTATAGTGCACTGACAAATAAATCATTGTCAGGGCTCAGTTCCCCAGTGCACAAGTCATGAGTCGCAAACTAACCCTGCAGTGATGCAGAGGTCCTTACTTCATAGCTTTATCAAAGTTTGCTGACTTTGCAGCATCCCATTGTGAAGGCAAACACGTGCCATGAAAGACAGCATCTTCTGTACTCAAGAAAAGACTAGAAACAAAGGTGCTGTACCAGTACAATATAAACACGTTTAACACAGGCAGTGCGACTTCTTTTGCAAGGCACATGGCCTGGTGGGTTAAGCACTACAGCATGCGCTGGGTGACCAAAGCATTACAATGCTCTGTGTGACCTTGAGCAAACAGATTCTATCCCTGTTTTGTTGCCCGGTTGCTACATGCTTGGAGTGAAGAGCAGGCTCTTAGTTCTGGGCTTTTCTGCCTAGATGATTTCAGATGTATAGTGCTAATAAGCTATACTGGAAAAGCTTCCCTTTCTGACAGCGTTAGAGCCAATTTCTGCCGCTCAGCGCTTGCTCTCAGAGCAATGGAAAGATACAGCATTGCATCTCATAACTTCACTGATGGCTTTTGGAAGCTTTGCATGAGGTTCAGAAGATACTAGATCATTGTGAAGTGTTTTGCCTTTGTTCCTTTTCAAAAACATTAAAATCTGACCTTGCAGCCTGCAGAGGAAAGCTTCTTTAAAATACAAACATGTTTAATGAAAGTCGACAAAAACCAGCAAAACCTAAACTTCAACTGATCATATGGTGCAAAAGCAAATGAGCATTTGGGAATTCTGTGCGAAGCTGTTTCAGCTTAGGCATGCTAGTGCTTGATTTTATGGGGTCTGTGGGTTGCTGTAATCATTTAACTTCTCACTGTACTGCAGACGTTTGTAGTGAGCAGAAGGCATCAGATGTAGGATAGTGAACTTTTGAACTGCTGTGAAAGCAAAATGTGCTAAACTGCAGAGTGAAAGGTGATGCCACCAGCAGCCTTGGAAATTTCACTTCATTTAGTTTTTCAAGGATAAGAAACAGATGAGAGAAAAACTTTTTGTTGTTGTTACTTGCTTCAGTGGGGAAAATGGTAAATTCATTTTTCAAGACAAATCAGAAATCAGTACTATTCACTGCTTCAAGGAAGGCCCAAGAACAAAGACACAAACATTAGAAGTGTAGGAAAGTGTGCTAATATTCTCATAACTTTGCAGAAAGGTAATCAAAATAAAGCAAGAGGGGATAGAAAGACTGCAAAGAACTGAAAAGCAACCTCCAGAGAGACCCTCCAGCAGATACCACATTTACATTGTTAAAAACGGGGAAAACAATCTTCATCTGCAAGTTATCAGTGAATGAGAATTCTAAAAATAAATCATCTATGTGATCACTGTTTTCTTTCTCTTGGAAAGGAGAGCAACTCTTAAAAATATATATTGTCGTAAGTAGCACTAGGTGTTTTGCTATTGAAAAGCAAATAGGAACAAGCCTGGATTTATTACTTTCTATAATTTTGTGGGTTGGGTTTGTTTTGTTTTGGTGATTGTCGGTAGAATTGCTGTCTCATGATGGTGTAGTGAGTGTTCCATGCCTATCATACAGCAGCACAGATACTGTTACATTTACAGATTAGGTAGCAATGTGAGTTAGAGTAGAACTGGAATCTCCTAATCCAAGTCATTGGTTGGGCTGAAATCAGTGGGGTCACAGCAGGTGCAAAGCTGGTATAAGTGCTATCAGCAAAAAGGGAGTCAGGGGTGTAGGACATGATCATGTTTCTGTATCTTCTGACTGAGCGCGGTACTCCAAAAGACAGATGGCAGATGAGTTGTTGTGTCTCTATTGCACAGTGCCCTTCTCCTGATCATCCACGCTTGGAAACATGCATCTTGGGTGCCTTGCTGCCTGCTACCCAGGTCTCTCTTTGAGAAGAGCTGGGATGTGTGTCTTGGAAGTAGAGCACATAAGCAAACTGTGAAAGTTGCTAGAAGAGCTGTAGAAAGAATTGGGGTTGTAGCATGACTGGAGGATGGCAGCATTCATGTCAAACTTGGTGGAAGAAAAGTGCCACAAATGCGAAACAGAAAGATGTGTCTGGGGACTACAAATCCCCTTTTGCTGGTGGCACTACTTTTGTCCCGCACTTTGGAAGTCTTGCCTAGAGCTGTGTAATTAGATACCTGAAAAGAGATTTTAGGAGTCTGACCTTAGGTCCTGTAATTGACATTTTTTTGCTTATAGGCACTTAAGAGAAGTATGTCTTGGGATGCATTTCGTTTTAGGGTGACTGCCAGTTTGTGACCTTACTTCTGGTTCTCATCCTGTCCAATCTTGTATGTGTACCCTTTGCTTTCCTGTAGGGAGAGAGAGAGATGCAGACATGTAAATGATCCTTCTGTAACTCTTGCACAGGATTTCATAGTCTGTCACAGAGGAGCAATCGTCTGTCACATTAATATGGTTCTTATTACAGTATTTATGTCAAAACCCCTGTCTTTCATCATTTTCATTAACATGAAAAGTAAGGTTTTAACAACTATGGTAATAGGTAATAATGTAGCATTAGAACATAAATCTAGTGACAATACAGATACCCATGAAATGACAGGGAGATGTTATAATTTGCTTCCAGCACTTATTTTGGGGACAGATTTGTGTAGGTGGCTTAATTTTTAGCAAGTATTCACTATAATTATCAAAGCTAACAGGAATTCTTGGCAAAGAGGTAAGAGAATTCCATGGATTGTAATTAAAGATGAGAGGTTACAGTTACAGACGGCCAGCTTTCTGGTGGTGCTCAGCACACATTCTGTTCCTAATTCTGACCAACGTGTTTCTAAATGTACTAGTAACAGGAGGATTCATTGCCAGACTTAGGTAAAGGAAGGACGCTTTACGAGCAGCATGTATTCACGGGCAGGGGTAGGCAAAATTTTAATTGAAGTGAGCAGATCTTTGACTTAAATACTTTAACAGTTAGAATATGCTTTATTACTGTCAGAACCGTGAAGCAGTTTGTAAAGTCAGTGAAGCCACTTTCAAATTACCGCAGGATAATTGGTCAGCCATGAAAATACAGCTAAATAGGTGAGGTGAAGAAAACTGTTATTTGTCAGCATGTAACTATTCGGTGGAACTCTATAAGGTAGGAAAAACACAGAAAAGGACAATTTTCCTATATAGTAAGGAAAGCAAGAGGAATTTAGTTATCCAAACCAGCACTCGAACACAACCTTACAGTTAATTTGCAATGTAATGGAGTGTTTAATGGCTTTCAGTGGTCAGGAAGTTGGTTTTAGAAAGAGTGTGGGTAACAGTTTTAAAGGCATCCAAGTGATTTACAGCATTTGTACACTGCACAGTGCGATGTGGCGTTGAGAGCCCCGAGCATCATCTGCTTTGGTGCCAGAGCTGAATGCAAAGCTGAGGTCTCTTGGCAGCTCTGTTGCAGATGTAGAGAGCCCTGAGCCCCGCCACCCCGTTCACGTGCTGGCAGACTTAGAACTATCTCAAAGACCGTACATAGCGCTGAGTTGCTCTTCACAGAATAGCCCATGTTTAGGGACTGGGATTGTTTTTACCCTGTAGCCCTGTCTTCTCTGGCGGAGCTCTGGGATCAAACACCACATCCTTGTTGCTTAAGATGTACATCCACGCAGGCCGTATGCCCACACTGACTTGTGCAAGAACAAGCATGATCAGGCAATGCTTCTCTTAAGCCCTGGTGTTGGCATCCATCCAGTATGGGTGATGATGGTGTTTTGCTGTCACTGCTGACCTAATGCTTCCAGAGGACCGTTGAGATTTCCCACATGGCTGCAGAAAGGCCGATGGGATTTTCTTTTCCACAGTGTGGGAGCAGGCACTGTACATATATCCATCATTGTTTTCTGCATCACTTGGATTTTCCTGGCCATGGCCTCCACAAACTAGAAGAAGTTGTGCCTCCTTGGGAAAAAAGCCAGCAGCGTGAAGCTAGTCTTCATGAGGATGGTGAGGCCCAGTAAAATGGGACGTGAATTTACAGTGTGTGAACTTACACAGTTTTTCCTGTGCAAATCCCTGCACCGGGCCCATAGAGTAGACTGCCACCAAGAGCATCTGGCCACCAGGTTCAGCAGCTGCCCTATGAGTTTAGGTTCCATCTCAGTGCACCGAACTGTTCAGTCAGGCCTGTGGTTAGTGACATGGTAGATTTTTCAACTGCAGCCCTTTTTTTTTCCTTCTCGTGAGTTAATCAGTCATTGTCACTTGTGTAACTGAACCGATTGTTACCAGTGTTGATTTGTGATACAAACTTTTTATCCGTAGAGATCAGAGCACTCTGCAAATGAAAGTGAATGCTCTCATCCCCATTTAAGTGATGGGAAAAAACAGTGATGAAGAGCAATTTCTGAAAAGCAGCAAAGCTGGTAGTTAGCCATTGGAAATAAAATCCTGTCTCTTACTGTCCCTGCGTAGGCTTCATAAATTTCAAGTGTGCATAATGTGCAGTATGAGACATATTTTGATATACATCTTTTTGACAGACAAATCATAGCCTATCTTTGTGTTTCCAGATAGGATGAGCCTTGTTCTTAAAATGAGATTTCCAGTGTGAATATTCATGTTCACAAAAACATAGTCCATTTATTTAAGTATTTTGCAGTAACCATAGATTTGAGCACATATTCTTGCACAGTAGCTTGCTTTCTAGCACACTCACAAAATAGTTTGCAACCTGGAATTGGATACAGTCAAAGTAAATTCATTTGAATTGTACAAATAATTATATTTGCAGTGGTTTGCATCACTTTGTCTTCTTTTCAAAATGGGAGTGCAGTTCCACATGAATAATGAACCATCTTTTATTATCCCCATCATCTCTGTCGCAATACAGCAGATAATTCATGAACACGGGAAGCACTTGGAGTCCAGGCTGTCGGCTGGTGCCAGTTGTTTGTGCCCTGGGAGAATGTGGCTCAGAGCCTGTCTCCTGCTAGAGTCTGTCCGCTTTGAAGCACACACACAGCAAAAGGGATGGCTGCGTTGTGTGACCAAAGATGTCAGGAAGATGTCTGGTTACGCTATCAAGCGTTCAAAATACAGGTGTATGGGCAACAACTCCTCCAAAGTCCATTCTGAAGCAAACTGGCAGTTTTTAGTTACTCTGATAGATTGAGGCTAGATGCCTTTAGATTTGCAATGGGCTGTTACAGCCACTACTCGCTAATTATGCTAGACCCTCCAGCAACTGTGAGTATTTTCCTGGGTTAGAAAACTTCTGCTTGCATGCATTAACTTATGCTTATTTCAACATTCAGTGGAGTCGCACTTGCCACGCTAACAATAACCTTTGGACGGTGCATGCCTGCATGTATAGGTATGTAGATCTGCCAACATTTATACTTCCATTGCCAGATGTATCTGCAGAGTGACATCTATCTGCCAATGGCGAGAGACAAGCAGGAATAAATGCTGCAGGCTATCTTATAAAAAAGCTGGTGCCTTTATATTTACATTACATTGCTGCCTGATTATTCAGGAGCTCTGAGGCTTATCCCAAGATGATGATTTTTACATCAAAAGTAGATTAATGGAAGTCGACAGCCTCATGTCCATCCAAATGCAGTGTGAAGTGATAATAAGTATAGAATTGCTAGTCAGTAGGGTCCCATGTCACATACTTAGACTAGATAAATGATGAATATGTAATGAAATTACATAGAATTGAGACAGATGGCTCTAGCTTTTGATAAATGCATATATCTTCACAATCAGATAATAATGCCAATGTGTGGAAGATCAATTGGGATATAACAACTTTGAAAACGAAAATCATTTTTTCTGCTTTCACTTTAAGATGCGCATTTAAATCAGAATCAATCTTAATTTAATTATAATTTTTTTCATCATGAAATTAAACAAGAAGAAGAAGAGAAATCCCAGGAAAAAAATACAGGGACATTTTCATCTTATTTTGCTTTGAACTGTAGTTATTTATCCTCCTGCATATAATGAAATGCCATCACCAAAAAGAAAAGACAATTATTTTCTCTCCAATAGACGTTAAGATAGATTGATGATCCCCACTATAAAAAGGACTAAATGAAATTCTTGACACCTTTTCAGGAAGATGTCATTTGTTCCTAAGAACTCCAGTTATGAGGAAGCTTATAATACGGTCCACCTGTTATTGATAGGGATGTTTAATATTTTACTGACTATTTAAGGTGCAAAGTCCTTGAGATAAATCAACCTCTCCTTCTCTCTCTTGATTTTACCATTTTACTTCAGGTACATCTTTCACAGAATTGACATGATCGACTAGGGACATGGTGTAAAAATTACCATTTGAAATAATGTCATTACCAAAAAGAAAGGATTTTTGAGAACGAAATAATTGTGAAGCTTATTAAATTCCAAGTTTCTGCATATAGCAGATTAGTAAAAGAGTAATGGCAGCAACCCAGCACATAATTTTTGCACAGTGGTTGTGTATTATCTGAATTATTGTCACTTCCTTTGAATTTAGAGTCCTTGCTCATACAGATAAACAAATATATCTGTCCCTCATGTGCATGGGATTTAGGATATCTTTAGGTGAAGTGGAAGGAGCTTGTAGTTTTCTGCAGTCGATCAGCCAAACTTTGAGTACTACATAATGAAAAAAAAAATAGCCAGCTGAGATCTAATGTGTTAGGTGCTGTACCAATGCGCGCACACACAAAAAAAAAGTATTGTGGGTATGAAGAGTTTATAGTCTCTTTGTCTTTAAACGGTAGCATTTTGAGAGGAGGAAATAGGGTACTGAAGGGAGAAACAGCTTTTCTAAATTGGGTAAAATGTAGTACTAAGTGGGAGCCCAACAGTCCCCTGTGCTTCATGGCTTTCTGTGATGCTCCCCTAGGAAAAGCTTCAGGTGCTGTGATACCTTGTGTGGCTGCAGAAACCCTGAATCAGGAGCCGGTACAAGAGGAGGTAAATCAAATTTCACCTGCAGCTGGGGGCTAAACGCATAAATTGTCTTCAGGAGAGTAAGAGAGGAAGGATTACATGAGTTAATGCAGTGGCCTTGCATGAGGATCATGCGATTTTTACTGCACTGAGGAACAAACAAATTAGGTTCTTACATTTTTAATTCTCAGTCATCCTAAAACTGAAGTAATGAACTCAGTCTTTTTGTGTATGAATTGCAAGAAAAGCATGGGATCTCTTTTGCTCTTAGCACTATTTAGGCTCAAGACGGGTCTTTTCTCAACTTTGTGTGCTTCTCTAAAGTCTCCTGACTTTAAAAGAAGGGAGTTCTTCTTTTCATTTCAGCAGTCTTTGCAGGCAGTAACAGTACTGCTGTGTATTGGTTTGCAGTGGAAGCAGGGCAATTTTTTCAGCAACAAATTCCTGCGTCAGGCTGCTGGTTGCAGAACCAACACAACAGGAGCATATCTCCTTCCACACCCGTGGGTTTGCCTCCTTCTCAGTGCTTCCAAAAATCACTTACAGCTTTCTCAAACTGAGTACCTAAAGCTGGAGGCTCCCTACTAAGGCTTAAGCACTTTAGCACTCACTGAACAGGAATTCTTTGTGTTTATCTTTCAAGTGGAAGAATCACTAAGTGTCTCAAGCATTTCTAGTGGTATCAATACTTGCCTTCAGTCTACATTCATGTGAACTCATGGAGAATCCGGGATGAGATCTTAAAAGAGCCTATCACTGCAATAAGGCCTCAGGAGAAAATTTTTCTGTGCATCATATCTGTGATAGCTTATTGATTGGAATGGACAAACTTTCAAAGGAGAGGATAATGCCATGCATTTTACTTATGATATTTGTGCAGCTGTTGAACAATTGCACCATAGTGAACAAACCCCTTGCCAGTGGCCCGTGGGGGGAGTGCTCTGTTCTTATAGATATCAGATCTTCTGCTTTCTATCAATGCATTTTAAAAACAAAATGTCATTTTCCATTAGGGCAAGTCCTCATCTACTTTATAAGCCAGCAAGGATGGAGAATTTGAGGTCCCTGGCCCAGACATATCCTGCAGTCTAGTTTCATGGCACTTGTAATTTTTTACATTATAGCAGATTAACACTATCGGGGTCATTAAAGGTGGCTGGCCAAAGGCATTAGAAAAAATTCTTGCTTATCAGTAAGAAAAAGATTTGCCATCTCTGAAGTGGAGCAAGAAGCAAAAATGTAACTTAAAATCCTTATTTCAATGCTTATACTAGAGTGTAGAAAAACTGAAAGAGAAGTGGAGATTCTGATCACAGATTACTGGTGCTATTAGATAGATTATCCTATATGTGGAATTCACAGTAAATAGCTCTTATACATCGTGTCTGTGACAGTTTTATCACCTGCACCATGGATATGCGTAGTGAGAGAGAAGATCTGCAGAAACTGAGGAATGTCTCAGAGCAAATCAGTGCTCATCAACTGTCTTTCAGTGACACACACAGTATTTCTGTGTGTTTCTCATGCTTTTGCATAGCTACGACAGGCCCGCTCACATCCTTCCTACCCACTTGCAGTCACTGGTAACACAATCATTAGACACCTTTAGAGGAAGCAACAGGTTGTGGAGCTGGGCAGACTTCTGTGGAAAGTGCTGCTTTGGGAATCCCATAGCTGCAGGACTTACGGAACCAGACAAAAAGCCCCCAAACCAACAAACCTCCAGGTTTATTTGGTTCATTTGAAAGTTGGGAAGAAGAGGGAAAGGGAAAGGGCAGAACTCATTCTTGTCTGGAAAGAGTAGATAAAAACGAGTTCAGGAGAACCATTAATGTGATGGTACACCTCTGTCCAGGGCTCTACTTTCCTTTGTTAATATAAACGTTTGCCAGCAAAGGCTAGCAAATATTCATTAGCAGAAGGCAAAGTGTTGCTGTTCTCTTTTTCATACCCACTTCCTAATATACTTGCAGAGATGTGTGTGTATATATTGGAGTTTGTGAAGCTGCAATGTATCAAATAGGTTTCTGCATCTCTTTGCGATGGAAAATGTGTTTTTTCTTCCTCCATGTTTCACCCCCTCCTAGCTCCAGCTTGAAAGCTGTTTAAGTAAAATTCAAATAAAGGAATTCGCTAGAATTGGAAAGATAATTATAAGACCAAAATCCCTCACACTCCACTGGATTCTTTCCCTCCTGATGCGGACTCTGGATTTGCTTGTGAAAGCAAAGAAAAAGCTTTCTTTGGTGTATTGTCATTAGAACAGTTAGAGTCTGCAAATCCCGTACAGTCAAGACAACAGCAGGATTATGTTTGAATCGTAAGAATGAGCAACGTGTTCTGCTTAATTACAGAAGTTATGGAGGGAAGGGATTTATAGACCACCCTGTCCATCTCCCCTCCAGTGCAGGATCGTTCTCTCCAGATTGCTGCTTAGTCTTTTTCTGTAGCGTTACACGTGTCACGTGAAGGATCGTCCACTGCTTTACTGGGGGACTTGCACCAGTTCTTAATGGCTTCAGCAATGGAGCCCACTAGTTTTAAAATAGCAGCGGTTGCCAGATCATATTCTCAGTGTGGATTTGGGCAAAATTACTTACTTTAGCATGTGCTCATCTGGGATGAAAAGATGGGGTGGTACCTTATGTCACTGTCAAGATGTATCCCCTGGAACTTAGGTTTTTTGTTTGTTTGTTTTTCAATTTCACTGAAGATTTCTTCCTCATTACTTGCTTCTGAGAATTCAAAAATGGTTCTTCCCCATTACTCATGTTCATACCCCCTGGTTTCTTAGTCTTTCCCTACTGTTTTGGTAACATGGACTTTACCTGTAAAACAATGCTTCTCCTTGATCACACTTCAGGTAGTATGAAATTTCCTGTTGAAATATGGTGTTTGAAAAAGCAAATTGCAAGAAGCATTGGAATTCTTTAAAAAAAATTAAAAAGGCGTTTTGTCAGAAAACTGAAAGCTTTTCCTTTTTCTTGTGTTTGGAAGTTTGGGTTTTTATGGGTAGATTTTAGTGGCTTTTATCTCTGATCAAAAAGCCAATTTTTTTTTTTTTTTGTAGATAAAAAGGCTTTTCTCACTCTCTGTAACTAATGGCTTGCACAGATTTCTGGGCAGTTGAATCTTCCTCTCAGATGTCAGCAGGTTATATATAAACCCTTATTAATGCATCCTAACTCTTAACTACTCCTAGATGCGTGACTGAGAACCACGTGAAAAATCCAGCCAGTACTTCGTCCTGCAAAACCACGGTTTTCTATGTATCTAGACTCTTGCTATTGTCCATTCAAGGTCTGTTTCAATATTGTTTCTTTCAAGATTCTATTCTCTCACAAAGGATGCAAGCACATTTTTCTAACAGTGGTATTTCATTGGCTTTTTTTTTTCATTTAAACACAAATTTTAGTGAAAAAGTATTAAGCTATGGAAATGTTCTTCCTCAGAAGTTTTTCACGTTTCCAGTTTTCAAAAACTGTCAGCTGTTTCAGATTTTGTATAATCCAGACAGAAGAAAATTCCTAATTTGAGGAAACCAAAATGTATCCCTCTTCTTGAAATTCCTGATCCTCCCTGCCATGAATAGAAAAAGTCCCTGTGCTCAATATATCCAAAAAAATATTTGACATTTTCTGAACAATCCCATCTTCACTCCAAGTGACTCAGATTTTGATCTTGTATCTTTCAACTCCCTTCTCTCCCTGTAAAGATGAGTCAATTATATTTTTGCTCCCTGACATTGTGTCCCTGACATTCACTTTTAATACTATCTGTAGAATGTTATTAGCAGGATGCTCATTCTACTCTAAAGTTGCTCCAAATGTTTGAATAGGTACATTTGCAATTGTGTTCCTTGAGAGCGAACTTCTTACAGACAGAAGACTAAAACAGCAAACTAACAGTAAAAACTGTTATCCCTGCATAACAGATGGAGCTAGAGGATGGAAGTGCAATTACTGTTAACATACAGCTAATGCATACCTCTAGAAATGAGACTACTGAAAGAAGAGCCTTTTTGCAGCTCCATTGCTATAACAGCACACCAGCCACACTGCTAGCATCTCCCCCAGTGCTTCAGAGGGTGCCACAGAGATCTCAGGGTTTGACAACTAAGTAGATGCCATGTTCTCATCTAGCCTGTCAGAAAAGTGCACTTCCCAAACTCTAAGCTGTTGGGCAAGATCTGCAATGGTATTTTGTGTTTCAAAAGCAGATGGGTTTTATCAGGGATTAAGAAATGCACTTCCTGCAACTTGGGTGTGTTAATCATCTCTAGTTCATGCTGCTCACCTTTGCCTCCATCTTCTCAGGAATGCCACGGTTTAGCCAAACCGAGCATTGGCTCAAAAATCTAGCTGAGTTGTAAGGCCAGAACCTGCATAATTTAAGATTAGCTGTCTGAGGTATGTGTTTTGTGTAAACCTCTGTGTCCTCTGCGGGCTCGGGGGTGGGGGAATAGCTCTTCCAGTCAGCTTTTTCAATCTAGGACTGGATGACGTACATGTGTCTCCATTCTCCATTGAAACAGCATAGGATGACTAATTTTTATAGGAACTAAACTCACCACCGTCATTTTGTCCTGTGTTACAGCTTCTGAACTGATCCCCAGGAATTCCCTGTGCCCGGTCCTGTGCTTATGGCACTTGGAATGATTTCAACTAAGTATCATGATGAAAACAAGAAAAGCCACAGATATCCTAAAAGAAATACGCTGTTTTTGCTGGATCCCTTATGTAAAATAGTGCTGCTTTGGTTCCTCTTGGAAGGTTGAGCAGGCACACAGCTTAAAGGTATCTCTCTTTACGGTTGTGCTTTAGGCTATCTAGGAAGAGAGAAGATCGAACCATCCCTCTAAGGTTATATTTTCATGCCCCAGTAGATCAAAATCCTGGGACAGTTCTTTACGACACCATTTGCTATGACGGGAGAAGACTTTAAAATGACTAGAGAGCCATCTATTGCAGTGATCTGTCAATAAACAGGGGGAGAAGCTAACTTTATCAGTAGCCTGAAGTATAATTATAAAGTTGCACTCTGCCAGAGTGGAAGGAAATAAAATGCTAGTGTAACAATCCATGGAAGTAGTTGGGATCACAAAGCAGCCATCTTTTCTATAAAATGGATTAGCCAGAGGCAAAATGCTTTCATCAATTGATGATTGCCAGACCTTTATTTATTTATTTATTTATTTATTTTTGTATTCAGAAAGCTTTAGAAAGTAGAAGCTCAGATAAAGAGAAATGTTCTGCTTCAAAGTGTTCAAATATCAGTTCCTGCAGGCACGCTCTGGGGATTATACTTTTGTTTAGCAACTCCCTGACTGGGGGATTTGGAAACCTGCAACTACAGAACTGCAGTTGTGCTAGAAGATAGTTGTCGTTGGCAAAGCAGCAGCAGTAGTTCCTAGGCCAAGTTTCCTTGACTTCATAAGAAGGCCAAAGCACCTTTAGAGAAACAGCATTTTGGATTCAAGCTATAGGCAGCATCAGTCCTGTGAAGCTCATAGGCATTAGCTCCTTTGTTGGAGAAAAGTGGTAAGTCTTTTCCTTGGTCTTGTTTTACCATATGCTTTTATGCTAGTGAAAACTTCACCATATTTGGCTGTGCTAAGGGAGGAGTTGTTCCCCCAGCTGTGGTGTACCGAGTCCTGTGGTGAGGCAAAGTCACTGAGACCTTCCTCAACTTTTATCTCAGTATTTTCTCCAGAGCTCTTATTCTCTATCAATGTATGTCATCAAATAAGAGCCTGGAGAACTTGTTCCTTTATGGCACCTACCCAAACCAAGGCAAAACTTGGTGATAGTAGCTGAGCATTGCTTTGTTATTAAGGCCATAGCACCACACAATCTCACAGGAGTTGTTTTCAGTGCATAGGACCGGGAATCCTCAAGCTTTGCAAACCTTAATTGGTTTCCCACAGTATTGGCCTCTGATAAGCTCCCTTTGATATATGGGGGGTGACAGCTCTTTCTGTGGGAGTTAGATCAAAATTAAACATGTCTCCTTTCATCAGCATGGATTTGGTACCTTCTACAGCATTTTTTGTATTTGGTATTGTAAGAAGGATATTTTTTAGAAGGTAAGTGCACAGGCTCTGTTTTGGCTCTTGAAGGGACTTTCTTCTTCCTTTGTCAGCCCTTCCTTTGGCTCACCCAATATACTCGTCTTCGAGTGAGAAACTATTTGAAAAATAGCGTTATGATATGAGCGTATACCATTCCTCAGCTAGCTGATGCTCTTGGTAAACTGTCAACACTGCTGTGTCTTGGACATCTCAAAAAGTTGTATGGAGACTGAACATTAAGTCACTCCTAGTGATGAGAAGTGGTTTAAATAAGTTTATTTAGTTCATGTAAAAACTACACCTTTGAAAATAACCTGCATGTTGTGTCATGACAAACAGAAAAGCAGGCACTCCCTTTTTTGGTAATTTGTCACACATTTTGGTGGTTTCTGTCACCTGTTTACAAACTTGAAGATTGAAAAGTAGGACAGCAAATGTATTATATGGACTATATTTCCTGAGAGCACCCACTGCCGTCTATCTCATTTAAAACGTGGACACTTTGACTACTTTATGAAAGGCAGCTGCTTATATACACAGTAAATAGTGAGCCTCCTCAGTGATGATATAAGTTGATCCAGTACCACTGAATAGCTTTCGACCCATTGCAAATAATATACAAGCAGTATGGTCATTTTGAATAGGAGGCATTCATCCAGATCAGTGACAACTCAAAGCTTAAATTCCCTTATAATTCCAGTCTGACCCAAGGAGCTTCTGTCAGCTTTTTAAAACTTATTCTTACATTTTACATTTTGGGTAGTTTGAATCATTTTTTGTTTTGTTATAGTGTTGTTTTTTTTTCTTTGCAGTTAAAGCCTTTGAAAATAATAAAGATAGTGAAAATAGCCTAGCAGAAAAGCATCTTCTCTCTTCATCAAAACTTGCAACAGTCAGAGCCCTGGGTCTTCAGTAAAGAGCATAATTTTTTAAATCCTTGGTTGGATTAAGTAAGGCAAGCACAACAGGTCTGCTCCTAAACAAACAAAACAAAACAAACAAACAAACAAAAACCACCACTAACAAAAAATAGGCTGTCATGATTTTTCAAATCTGTTATGTGACAGGACTGCGGTTTCAGAAATGAGAGTTCTGTGCTTTTGGGAAGCCATGATCCTGTAGTGGCAGCCTTCCCAGCATGAAGTATTCCTGTCTTGTCAAAGAAACTTTGAAAGGAACAAATGCTATTTCATCACTATCTTGAAAAACTCTTGTGTTAGTGGCATTTTGTGTACTCTTTAAATGACAAAGAGAAATTATGTTTCATGAGGGCCTAGTGATCAAAGGGCACAGTCGGCTGTCATCTGTAGCATTGCCCTGCTTGTGTCTGTCTAGCTGCCAGAAGTTTTACATGATGCACCAGCACACAATTTCCCCACAGGCAAAATCCTGTCCATCTTTTATTCCACACCATAGACAGGACAAAGAGAGTTTTTTCCAAGTTGTGCTGTCCCTATTTTAGGCATCTTCCAAAAATTAGGCCAGAGGAGATGAGCCTCCTGCAGATGGTGTGTGCGTTTATTCTGAAGGGCTGGTGGCCAGTTTGCTGCCATTCAGTGATCTATGCTGTGGTGACATGGATTTTTGCCATATGCATATTCCTCTGTTGTTTCACTATGTTTCCAAAGAAAATGGTTGAGAGAAAAGAAAGCAAAAACAACACTGTTGCTATTATAAGTTTAGATGTCTACTCAGTATTTATAAAACCTTCATCTCTGCAACAGGGTTGTATTTTGGTCTCATAGCCAGTGGAGATGCTGTGTCCCAGGTAACTGTTAGCTGATGCCTTATAATGTCCAAGCAGATTTCTTCAGTAAAGGGCAATTTCTGTTCTCCTTCTCATCTAGATTCAAATATGAACATTTTCTAATATTGGAAAATTGCAGGCTTATTTATTTCTGGAAAGGAAAATCCTCTGTTATTGGAATAAGTAGTGTTTTGAGGTCCTCTTCATTATTTGATGCATCTGTGTACAGTTGTTACAGTATGCTTCTGAGTCTCTGTTTACTAATAGTTTCTGATTTTTGTTATCTTTTGAATGTAAAGAGTTACCAGAACAGGCCTACCTCGGAAAAAAAACACAACAAAGGATTTCAGTGACTATTGTTAAACTGTCTTTCTTGCTCTCCCCTGTATTAATATTCAGCCCTCTTCAGGTAGTGGTATACTCTCTATATAGCTCCAACCAACTGGAGAAATGACAATAAAAGCAAATATTGAGATGGTTGGTCCTTCATCACCAGAGAATCCTAGCCTTAGAGAAGCACTTATGTAGCATTTTTGAAGAACTTCTTGTTTAGAAGCTTACTATGAAGTTTTTCTTTTTTCTGAGGTCACATGCAGGGTATGAAGGCAGTGTGCTACTAATGGGCTATGGGATGAAACTCTGTAGGGCTTATAGGAACATCCCTGCAAGCGTACATTGACAGTATCGTTGGGGACCAGGTCTAAGCGAGTGCCACAGGGTGACTTCAGAACCCCTGGAATATCACATTCCCAAGCACCTAATGTTCCAGCGAATATTGACCCAACAGGAGAAATATATGTTGGCTTTTCTAAACCAGCAACCAAGGACTTGTCTTCATTTAGTGTTAGTCTAAGGTCACTAATCTGTCACTTGCATACAAAAATCTCTGAGTGTCAATGGGGGTTAGACTGCAGCTGAATGACCTGGAGAAGTGTGGATGGAGCTTCAGAGCTGTTCAAACTATTTACTACCTTAGTGGGGTTTTACCTCAAGTGTTGAAAGATTTCCCATTCCTAAGGCTAGCCCCTTCATTTCTTCTCTGCACCCCCTAGTTTTGTTTTTCAAATATTAAGGAGCTTGTACCTTTATGTAGGTGATTCATTCGTTCCCTATCACTTCTCTCCTGACATTTGAAATTGGATTTTGCAGAGGTACCACTTGCCTCTAACTGATAAGAAAGGTTTGTTTCTGGCAAAATGGATTTTCTGTCTTGCTCCTCTCCTTTCTCCCTTTATCTGCCCCCTTTTGCATTGTTCATGCTGTTCTTTGCATTCATTTTTGTCTTCTTTCTTTCCTCAAGCCACCCTCACTCCCCCATCCCCGCCCCCACCCTTGTCTCCATTTTCTCTGCTTTCTCCTCCATTCTTCACCCATCCCCTCAGTCTCCTTTTACAGCGATTGCTGCTGCTCAGCCCACCCATTTGTCTGAATCCCTGAGCCTGGAGCTCATGCAGTGGCTGCATAGGTTGCAGAGAAGGAAGCCCAGCTCCCTCCCTGCCAGTTCTGGTCTCTGTGTGTCCTAGTCAGCTCTGGGTCTCCGTTCCAGAAACATTGGCTTCATTGGCTTGTTCATTAGATTTTATTTTATTTTTTCCAGTCACAAATTGGTGTGATTGGTTAGGACCAGCACATGTAGTTTAAGAGATCCTGGTTGAAGCTGTTGCCTTCCCAGTTTCCAGAGAGAACTTAGGCCATGGTCATTATTTCTTGTTGGAGTTTCATTTTGTGTAAATAAATAAATATTAATCAAGGCCAAAACAAACTCTAGGCCAAACAAATTGTAGGTTAAGCATTCACCTGGAACAGGGAAACCACAGGGGCATTAGTGAATTAGCCACTGGGCTAGCTGCCACTCTCTAATCTTTTGCTGTTGTACATTCCAAATGAAATTTGATTTCTGTTGTGCCCTTTCTTCACAGGGATGAAGGGGTTAGAACAGCAGCCCAGATCATGAGATTGGGTTAGGGCAGTGAGAAATGAAGAAATAGAGAAATGGAACGGAAAGATGAGTGATGGAGAAAAGAGGAGGCACGGAGGGCGGAAGAGTGGCTGGACACACTGAGATGGAAACTGTGGCCAGCTGAGGAGGTCCAGCAATGAAGCAGGCAAGGCTTGAAATGTCAGGGAAGACAGAGGCTGAGGTGTCTGGGGGCTGGATCAGAGCACTGGAGGTGGAAATACACTGCTGTGGCATGTGGGGCAGCAAAGACAGGGTCCCTCCACGGCAAAGAGGGCTGAGGAAAGGCTGGAGCTTAAAGCTGCAGGCAGAGGCTTTTGGCAATGCTTCAGGCTCTTCCTCTGTGTGACTTGGAGTGATTTTCTATCCAGTGCTCTTCAGCGCTTACAGAAAGAGCTAGGGGAGAGGGAGAAAGGCAACCCACGGAGATCCCGCAGCCCTTTTCACAGCGGGTGGTGTTGCTGCCCAGCATCTGCAGCAGCCTGCCTTTGTTAGTTGAGCTTGTTGGGCTCACACCAGCACCTTTCAGAGTTGAAAGAGATTTGAACTGTGTGGCTCCTTTGTTTAGTTAGAATCACGGAGACAAAACCAAGAGCAGCAATCCTGAAAAGCAACCCCACGTCACCTTCCTCTTTAATATCATCTTTTCTTGTGTGTGTGTGCTTGACGGTGACTCTCAAAGGATAATTCATTAAAAAACTTTCTTAGAAAATGTAGCCACATGAAGTGACTTGCAATCTCACTACTTTTACTGTACTGTTCATTCAGAATGAGAGACTTTTATCAAGTCTTTAATTTATCTCAGAGCTTTATTCCATCATTTCTCTATTTCCAATTCCATTTTTATAATAACAAGGCTTTCTTTTATTTACACTGGTGAAGCCTTGAATTCATAAACTGTCGGAGTGATTTTAATGTAAAATAAGGTTTTATCACTGCATATAAATATATTTAGCCCGAAATTCATTCTGAGTAACCTTTTGTGGGCTCAGAATAAATGTAACACTTTTTATGTGTACATACCACTAGATTTAAAACTAGATTTATGACATTGATTGCCATTGTTAGAGAGTGGGGGGAAATATGGGCAATACTTTCCCAGTGTTGAAGGCTGCAGCACTTTGAAATAATAAACCATTCTTTCTGACTTCAAAGTAATTTTATAGACATATTTAAAGAACACTGAGAGTTTGTCTACTGCTTTTGTGAGTTTTATACTAAGTCAGAAAAAAAGACACTTTGAAAAGCGGTTTTTATTCATTATTGTTTGAATAAAAACAAGCAAAAACTGTAGACCATGACCAGCATCAGAGCCTCACTGTGTGCTCCGTGCTGAGCATTGCTAGGAAAGGGATAGTTTGTGGCCGAGAAGGTACAATTGGATATTTCAGGCAGAAAATGTTTTCTCATTCTTCTCCCCTGTTTTGCAAGCAGGATATTGTCATGCACAGATGTACAACCTCCTACTTCAGTATCTCATTACCAATGGAGAACGGGTTTCAGAGGGAATTTAGCCAAAGTCACAATGGCAAGCTTACTGCAGAGACAGGAACTGGATGCAGATTCTCACCAGATGCAATGTACCCACTCCAGTACTGTGGTTAGAGTGCCAAGTTTACCTTTCTGACATGCACATTGACTTGGCTATAACTTCCTTGAGCATCTTGCCTGCTGCTGGATTTTTCCTTCAGCTTGTTTGATTTTATTGGCAAACTTGTTTGATCCCCTTCTCAAGCAGATATTGCTGATGCTACCCTTTCTCTTGGAAAAGTTTGGAGAAGTTATGTCTAGTGCTATTAGCACTGCAGGAAACATTCCAATTGATTTATCAATCGTGCTGTAAAATGAACTATGCAACTGCTGTATTTTTATTGCAGAAGTGACACAGACAAATTTTGTCACAAGATTCGCTCAATAGCTGTTTCACCAGGAACTAGGAGCGCCTTTCAAGAGGGAGTACCTCTCAGTTATGGATATCTTGTCTTCTTTTTAGTTTTCTTGTCACAAAAAATATATAGTAACTACTGTCTTGCATGAAATTGTTAGTGACTGAGCCTTTCTGACCTGCATGGAAGAAGTACAGAAAGAGCTGAGGGAACAGAGGATGGGTTAGCAAGTCAGTGCCCCCAAGTTGCTTCGGTGCTGTTGAAGGGAAAGGTGAGTTCTGGTGGAAAGTAGCACTGCTGGTATGACTTTGTGGGTACAGGGGTGGAAACAGCTGTTCACACCCATTGTCTGCATATTAAACATTGTCAGTGTTCGCTCTATGGTCTCCATCTCCTTGGGGATCTGTACCCAATGTAGAAAGGTCTACAAACAAACAAGCAAAAACAAACAAACAAGCGAACAAAAATTTTAAAAGAAATGAATTATGTAGGTAGACTTAAAGAGAATACACAGGGACTTGCAGCTTCTCTGGAAAATGTCTATTGGTGCACAGATTGGAGAATAGTGGAAAACTCTGCACATGTATGCAAGTGTCATTTTTTTTACACAGAATATGAAGGTGCGAGTTGCATCTTCTATTTACATTGCACGTGCATGAGTGGATGTTTTATATTTAATACATCCTCATGTGTCTGTGCTTTCTGTGTATGCTGCATGTAGCTGACAGGGCAGGTGGTTTCCATGTGTGCCCCGGGTACTTGAACGTGTATCTTCTATACACAATACCTGGTCTTCATCACTATGGAATCAGGATTCCTGGGGAGGCTATTACTGAGCTTTCTGGGTGAGACCCTGTCATGATAGATAACAGTGATGTTCCTCCGAAGTCAATGTACTGGCACTGATTTCAGGTTTGACCTCTTCTTGCTTATATATTCCTTTGTGGAAATGTTTCTATCACTAATGTACCCTAATGTACCACACTAACTGCCTGCCAGATATATTGGGATAGGTTACCAACGAGCTTATTTCATGGCTGCTTTTAGAAAACACATTTCTCAGACTACTTTTGATTACCTTTGTTCTCGCTTTTCTGGCGGATTGTGCTTTTGATGTGTTTGTAATCATGTATTATTTCTTAAAGGAAGCATTTGAAATCTCCTTCTGTTTCTAAGGCAAGCTGTCAGCTCTAGGACTGTTACCAGCCTGGTACTCTTGCTTTGCATAGATTTAATTTAAAGGGCAATTACTTTTATCTTTCTTTGTGTTTTGTCGTTGTTGCTGCTGTTTTTCCTTTTTTTGGGTGTCCTTCCTTCCCAGTACCAGGAGCTTTGTTCTCTGATTAGTATCCTGATTGGCAGATAATGGAATTGAACCACAGTCCCTTAAGTGCAAGAGCTTGCTCATTACCCATTGCATCTGGCTGTATTTCGTAGTATTATAAAGAGATTTTATTTTGCCTGGGTAAAAAGAGCCAGTAATTGAATTCATGCTAAAATATTTATTTTCCTATCTATCCTATCCAACACTAGCAGATGGCTGATAGGCACATGGTGCTTAAAACTTTGAATGAGATTTGTAATGTTATTTAAAAAAAAAAAAAACTGGATGGCTTTTGATTCAGCCTTGATACAAAGTGGAAGATTTCTTGGTATTATCTAGTTTGAATTCTAAATTAACTGGGACGAGCCCAAGTGAGAATAAAGAACTGGAAAGGTTCACTTTTCTTTTTTCTTTTTTTTTTTTTCA